>BQNB010024876.1:0-60248 GCA_026074375.1 Tanacetum coccineum
TTTTTTTATATGAATAAATCAGAACTTTTGTAATATTTTTTTCCCTCCTACTTTGTGCATATAAATTATAAAAAAAAAAAATGTTCTGGCGGGCCCAAAATGAGAGCCCGTTACTGTAGCACTGGCCCACAGTCAAAACGACTGCGTTTTTGTCACCGATTGTGTATATTTATAATTCTAAAAAGAACCTCTATTAACTATTTAACTGTAGCAACAACAAAGCAGTGATAGAAAAACTTAACTCAACTACTTAAATTCATGAATCGTTCCTTTTTATCATTTAATACATGATACATTCATTTTCTTCGATTTGATATCTACTTTTTATGAGGATTTTATCATCATCCCCCACCTGTTAATACTTAAATCTCGAGAATATTATGATCTCATTATTTCAAAATAATTCAAGAAAATTATTACCCGAACTATTTAATTCTTTAACTTTAATTAAAAGAAAAGGTCCTATAACTGGTCAACGTATAGTCACTTTTATTTGTCAAGCTATTTGACTCGACAGAATAAACAAAAAGATGGTCCATAAACAAACAAAAGTACAGGACCACGTCTGTAAAGCACGCGCTGGAACTGTCGCGTAGGTTTGGCGGGAATCAATGTTTGATGACATGTTTCAGCTTTTACCGACTTTGCATCCTAGACTTCACCCTAAAAAGTAAATGTCTAATTTACCCTTTTGCTAAGATTCCGCATTTGATGTGATAACCATGACCTATCGCTTCAAATAGTTGCCACTTTTTGTTCTTTTTATCTCGCTTTACAAAACTGGGTTTTTTTATGAAGGCCAAAAAGTATACATGGTCTCGCAGAAAAGTACACAAGAATTCATAAAATGTGAATTACTGTGTATTTTTTTATGAAACCCTGTATATTTTTTAAAAACACATGATAAGAAGGCCAAAAGTACATAAAAAGTATATAGGGTTTCATAAAAAAATACACAGGAATTCACATTTTATGAATTCCTATGTACTTTTCTGTGGGAACATATATACTTTTTACCTTCTTATCATATGCCCCTAAAGCACACGATAGAAAAACCCAACAAAACTTTATGATAATGAAATCGAAATTCTTCGATATATCATTTATTTTTTAATTTAACTCATTTGTGATATAAATAGTCTTTTTTTATTAGCCTTATTATGTACTTTAATATACTAGTTATAATTCCTGTGTACGTATGAGGTTTATTTATAAATCAAATTTATTTTAAAATTTTTGTTTAAAATACTGGTATGTAAAAAAAATTCCCGTATTTAATTTTTGTAATTGCGATATTAGTAAAACTATTATGCACGTGGTTTTACATAAAAAAATTCATAATGTATTAATTTAAGTGTTTTAAAACGCGGGTAGACCCGGTCGGTTGAACCGTGAATCGGTCAGGTGACCGGAAGCCGGTTTTAAAAAACCCGGCTGAACCGTAACCTTGTGGCTCGAACGGGTCAATTAAAAAAATGTTTTTTAAAACATTGATTAATATCAATTAATATTTTTGTAAAGATTTTGTTGAAAGAAAGATTTAACGATGTTAATGTTGTTCAAATTTATCTATTGATGTCATGTTGCACACAACATGCGAGTTTAATATGTTTTTTTAATATTCTTATATATATACTATAT
Organism: Tanacetum coccineum; assembly: GCA_026074375.1. NCBI lineage: Eukaryota > Viridiplantae > Streptophyta > Magnoliopsida > Asterales > Asteraceae > Tanacetum > Tanacetum coccineum. Next base: position 1,642 of record BQNB010024876.1, read on the forward strand.
ATATAATACAGATTGCACTCTCTCTCCTCATTTATGCACAACTTAATTTTAAGTAATACAATTTATAAACATATGGTACAATTCTTAAATACACAAAACTTAATTTTAAATAATACAACGTATAAAGCTTATGATACAATCTTTAGATGCAGAAACCTTTTCATTCATTAAGTGTCTCTTAAACATTAAATTTAAGCAATACACATGATAAAACATATAGTACACGTATAAACTAATTAAATACAATAATTAATATTATTTTTAAAACACCGCTAAAATGAAAAATACATATTATTATACATATTATACAAACTAATTAAACACACAGTTCGGCTATATAATAAAAGCCATCTGAAAATGAATGTAGGGGACCGATCAAAACCGGGAAAAACGAGTGAATGATGCCGGACTCTGGTCATTTTCTTTTTATTGTTTTCCGGTTAATCAGATCGTCATTGTTATTTTGTTTGCGCTTGAACTTTAATCACAGGGTATTCGCAGTTGCAACGCGCGGGTACCCTACTAGTATACTTTAAATAGATTTTATATATGTTGTATAAGTGTAGATTCTATAAAGTCTAAGAGGGTATTTGTTAATTTCCTAAAGTTATTAAAAAATATGAAAAATTATAAGTTTCACTTAACTCCATATGATTTATTTGAAATTCAACCACCAAAGTTTATTAATTACCTCCTTTTTTTTAAGTTTTTGTTTTTCACAAATTTGACAACTATATTTTTTTGTCTTTTTTTTCTCAATCAAATTTATCTACCAATTTTTTCAATTTTGACTTTTTTTAATTAATCAGATCGCACGATTTTGCCTACGTGTCAAAATCAAGCGTTCAGATTGGTCCAATTTTTTTTTATAAAAACAAATTTAAATACAAAACTTCGAAATGATGTAATTCTTTTATTATATAAAGGATTATACACGTCAGTTTTGTCTGTTTAATGCAATCTTTTTAAACCCCGGTTCTTTTATCGACCCGGTTTAATAGCCGGTTCATCGGTTGAACTGTCAAGTTAAACCGGTTTTATGCATATGTATTTTTTCTTCATATATTTAATATGTAGTGTTCCCATAATTTGTCTATAAAATTATAGCAATGATTTGCAAAAAAAATCAACTTATTATTCTAAGTTATAATAAGAAAATATGGTTATTTGCTTTAAAATGTATTATACTTGCCACTCTTGTTATTATGTGCACTGATTTTTTTCCTTATCGTGTGTATTGAACTTTTAAATTTCGATCATTGTTTGTATTTAGTAGCCATTCTACCTTATAAAATGACCATTTGCCCTTCAAAATTTAAAAAAAGTAAGGATAAAATGGTTACAAAATACACACAATGATCGAAATTTGAAAATTCAATACACATAATAAGAAATAAAAATTCAGTACATATAATAACAAAAAGTGACAACTATGATATACTTTCAGGCAATTAACCCTAAGAAAATATTAGTTGGTGTATTAAGTTGATTTTAACTCTATTTTAACTAACATTAGTCATCGTCACTTTGACTCGTTAATTAAACTTAGGGGTGTTTGGAATTGCTTATTTAAAATAGATTATGCGTTTTGAAAATGAATAACGTGATTTTGAAATATAGTGTTTGGATTTGATTATGTTGTTTGATAACGTAATAATCAGATAATCAGTTTTCTTGAGTGTTTGACAAATTAGATTATTTATTAGATTAATAGGTAAAATGACATAAATGAGCATCTTTATTTTTTGATTTTTTTTCAATTTAAAATCAACTTATCCTTTTAAAGCTAAACGAGGGTTGTAGCCGCGCTTCGCTACGGTTCAGTGGATCTTATGCTGTATTAGACGGGATAACACACTACATGTTGCATTAGATGTGTTGGTTTACATGTACATTGTGTCGGGGTCTGCATATTCGCCCGTTTCAAAATTACATATGAGGCTTTCACACATCCATTGTCCTGGGGACTGCATCCATTTACATGTGGACTGCATATTTGGCCATTTCAAAATTACACATTAAGGCTTTGTGTTTTTATGCATATCACATAACAAAATCTTGCATTGTATAACACCCCATGTTTTCAGGTCATTTTACGACTCCCAATTATTTTCTCAATAATTACTTTTAGCCATTTCGCGTCTCATTTCATATAAACCGTATAGTTAAATCGCGTAAGCTAAAATCAATGGTTATCATAAACGGACATCATTCAAGTAAATGTTGTCATTCAATAAGTGTTATATTATTATTAGAAGAATAATAACTAGCATTTCAAGTCTTATTTTCATACTTTCCGTAAAACGCACCCGGTTCGCGTTTTAGACATCCATGCATGCATATGACCTTAGAAACCCATCCATATCTCAATAAGTACCTACCATTATGTCCAATACCCAAAGTTTAAAAAATATACACACTCATATTTACCTATATTCGGTTACAACATACAAGCATACACAACACTTCATAATTAAATCAAATAAAGTAACCACTCTCATACACCTTAAACTATTATATCTTTTAACCAAAGGATCATGAACCCTAAAATTCACTTCTATGTTTCTTTTTGAACCCAAAGGTGGTGGTTAGAGCATAAACCACAAGCAACCATGTTTAAGTTCACTTAAGTCTCAATTACACAAAACATTCAAGTCTAATATCAAACCATGCTTAGTCTATAACATTTCATCATAACCAACACACATATTAGCAAAATTTATAAAACCCCTTCCATGAAAATACACCTACACGCATACATTCAAGCTCACACCACTTCATACTACCAAATAAATCACCTACACATCCCACTAACAACATAAACTACCATTTCCTTTACACAATGGATCAAGAACACATTAAAGTCACCAAACTTTGTCCCCAAGGGTTGTAGTTTCGGCTAAGAATAAGGAAAAGCAAGGAGAAGAGATGTTTCCCATGCTTAAGCTTCCATCACCTCAACCATGTCTCTTTTTCTTACACACTCTTCACCCTAATGCATTGTTTAATCACAAAGTCATACTTTGTCTCCTCTTTGACCCTATAACCGGTTCCAACAATCCAAGACCCAAAACCATTTGTTGGTTTAGTAATAGTGGTATTCTAGCTTAAGTTCATCTACAAATGCAAGCCCCTAAGTGTTAAGACTCTCACACATCTCTCATTTACAAGGAAACTAACCCAAAACACTCTCTTTGTGCTCTTCGGCTCTCGGGTCTGTTTTACCACACACGAACACCACACAAACACAAAACCTAATCAATAGCAAGTATTCCAAGATCATTACTAGGCTATTCTAAGGTACATTGGAAGATTAGTAAAGCATTTACAAGAGTTTGTAAGGGTTTGGGAAATTAGGGTTTCTATTTGGAATTAGGGTTTTCATTTGGAGTTTTCGAGCTAGGGTTGTGATCAAAAGGGGTTGATCATATTTTTCTTCCATCATTCACTCACTCAAGGTCCATCTAAGATCCTTAATCTATTCATTTACTTCATTTCATGTGTTGTATGATTTATATATTGTTAAATCATCACCTAGGTTATCTTATGAATTTATAAAGTAAAATCATGCATGTTCATACACGAGTTCACATAATTAAATAAATGTGTAAAACGTTTTCTTGGACATTATGAACTTAATGAGATGACCACAATTTAGAGGAGTTAATTTATACACAAGATGTGTTATCATATAAATTAGAGGACTTATAGTGAATTATTAAAGTTAAAAATACATAAAACAAGTTTATATAAAAGATTCGAACCTACTGTTTTAAAACATAAAAATGACTACTGATTTTATGTTTTTATAAAATAGTACATGTTATGAGGTTTCCAAATATGTAAGGAACTCGCGAAACGGATAAATAACGAAGGAGATATAATTTTTGCAAGATATGCATATTTAAAAGTATTTTTATAAAAGAAAGTTTATAAAAATATACAAATTCGAACCTGAAATTTTTATTTGTAATTTTCTGTAAGAGTAGATTTTATAAGGATTCTAAAAAGGTAAGAAACTTGAAAAACCAATGGATAATGAATTAGTTATGACTTTTTCATGTTTAATTAATAAAATAACCAAAAGTAACTTTATAAAAGTGATTTTATAAAAACCATTATTTTTACAGTTTTCTACAGTAAACATGGGCCCTATTAAGTGATAGAAAATTTAATTATAAAAACATGGACATAAAGAACACCAAAAACGGAGTTAAAACGAATAAGTTACGATATTTTTAAGTTATAACAATTAATTATATAAAAGTAATTTTATATAATTTATAAAATAATGTCATGGTTACTGTTCATCAGTAACAATAATGTTATAAATATAGCATTTGATTAGTATTTTCAAATACGAAACCATGGATATAAATAACATGCAAAACGGAAAACGAGGGTGCATACTAAACTTGCATGTTTTTTATATGTTTAAAAACCTATTGTGTACTATTTTTTTATAACAATTAAAAATACATACTTTTAAAATGATGAAAACATACATACTGTATTATAATTACATTAAGAAATTCAAAGGACATGTGTGTCATTTTTTACAACATATTAGGTGATGATGTAACTCTATACAGATTTATACATGTGTATCCTTCATGCACAAATATTAATACGAACCTACATGTAATTAAGTTTGCATTCCGCTATCAAGTGACGAGTCACTCATTTGCTATATCATACATTCATTTACTTAAGGTGAGTTTATAGTCCTCACTTTACACTTTTAAATCATTTGTTAAATCTCGGGGATAAGATCATGTTTGTTTTACAAAATAGATGCAAGTACATTTTAATTCAAATATTACGAGTTTGCCTAAGTAGCTATAACCCACTATGCCTATCATCATGAACTGTTAATTACTAGTTTGTAAGCGCGAATGTTATTGTAACGCCCCCATTTTTAAAACATATAGAGCGGGGGAAGCTTATCTGGGGTATTCTATCATAGTTACAATCAGTACATCATAGAAAATGACTCAAAGAGTCGTTTTTAAAAGATACGTTATCATTCATTAAAATCAGAGTTTTACAATGGCAGGTCCCAAAATCTAGAAACATAAAATGTGAATGATAACATGTTTTAGCCATCTTCAAGTCCGAGCCACTCCGTGCCATAGATTGCTTAAGTACCTTAACAGGGAAATCTGATTAACGGCAAAAGTATATCAAGTGAAAGACGTCCGTATGGTGGTACGATGTTATCTACTCAGGCGGGAAAGTATATCAACTTGATAGAAAGCATCTTCGTCACGTAACCTTTAGAACTTGGGTTTGAGCTTATAGCTTGAAAATGGGTCAAAATCAGGACTTTTAGCTTCGTACGCCTAGAATAACGACTCTGGGGCTTCATTTCTTGGTTTCTTTTTCTTCACTTCTAATCTTGAGACTTCTTAGGACCTTCTTGAGCAAAGAGTTGTTGCTATTATGGGTTATAGAAATAAGATGTGGGGTGTGAGTTGAAATGAAGGGTGGTGATCCCTTTATATAGCATGCGAACCCTTAGAGGCCAAGGGAACTTGATAGCTAAGTTTAGGACAGGTGTGAGGGCTAGAGGATGATGATGAGGGCCTATGATGATGAGTATACAAGGTGGAAATGTTTGAAGAAGGGTTGTGTGGAGCATTTCTAGCCGCGACTGATCTTGGTGACAAAGAGGGAGATGTGCAGCTTTTTTAGACCAAGAAATGAAGTAAGTAGCTTGGTAAGTTGTTTTGAGATGATGATAGAGTTGCTAGGAATGTGTGGTTTCATGGTTGGATTTTTAAAATGGGTTAAAACATGCAAAAATGGGTCGCGGGTTCCATAGGGCTCAATTAGGGTTTTCAAGCTTATTTTTCGAGTATACTTGATTAGTAATGATGAATTAATGATTATGAAGTTTATATTATGAGTTTACAACATTATTGGATTAGTGGTTTGAGTTTTAAAATAGGTAAAATGATGAAATGGGTCGAAAATGCAAGAAAAGGTGTACACGGGTTCACAAGGCTTGTTTAAGATTTTTAAGCTTCCAATTTAAGTACACTTGTGTTATTATGATAGATTATGGATTGTAAGACTTGTATTAAGAGTTAATAACAAGATTTGATTGGTGGTTCGGATTAAAAATGGGTAAAAATGAGTAAACGGGTCGTGTTTTGGAAATAGGGTTTGTTTAGGGTTTTCTTGGTTTAATTCTTGTCCATTGTTGTTATAATGTAGATATAATGATGGAATGTGATTTGTAAAGTTGTAAAATAAGTATTTACAACTTATTTTAGTATTGGTTTAGGTTTACAATGGATAAAAACAAAGAAACTGGTCATGGTTTAGAAACTAGCTCGATTTTAGGGTTTAGGGTTTTGAATTAGGGTTTTGAATTAGGGTTTTGAATGTAAAAATATGTGTGAGAGCTTATGAGTAGAATAACTAGGGTTTATACATTGTATATTGAGTGTAGTAGCTTGTACAAAAGTGGTGGTGAAGAAACTAGAATGAAAACAGAGGTAAAACGGCTATTTTGGATGTCATGCTTAATGACTTGTACATTGTACTTTTAAAGACTTGTACCTTAACTTGGATGGAGTTTATATTTCAAATGAGATGTTATATTACTTATACTTATGCTTTAGGAGCTTGTGCATTCACTTTAGATATTAACTTTTCATGGAATTAGGGTTTAGAGGTACACGATAACGGTTTAAGCCCATTTTGATATAACGTCGCAAATGGTACATTATATGAGTAATGTACTTTGTAAAAATGATATTAAGATATTAAATTGACATATTATGATGTTTGCTTGACATATATGAAGATAGGATTGCCATAGGTAGGTTGCGTGAGCTCGTTAACTTTAGTTATGCAAGTTACGTTGCATAATAAGAGATTAAAGAAAAAATTTCCCCGTGAAAAAGTGATATATTATATAATAGAGAGATATTACATTGGAGAAAATTTTGGTTCGCAGGCAAGAGAGTGAGGATTTCTATACACAGCTGCATGACGCTCGGACTGACCGCAGAGACATTAGACTCGAGATTGATGTAGTGAGAGGCCAGAGGACCGCTTACGAGACAGAGTTGCATGAGGTACGCCAGGCTTACCTTAGTTTCGAGGCTCGGAACAGGGCATTATTGTCGCGACTTGAAACACTGGAGACTCACATGAGTCGTATGGAGTGGCAGCGCCAGAGAGCTAAGGATGATGCACTCAGACAGATGATGCGTACCCATGTACTAGAGGCTAGAGCTCAGATTGATACGGTGGAGGACACCGGCAGTAGCTGTTAGTTGTACTTTTCATTTCTAGCTATCTTGTATAGTCTATTAAGTTTTATGGGTAACTCCCAGCTAATAGACTCTAGGACGTATTTTCATTTTCTGTACTAGATCATTAGTGGTCATTTTGTATCCAAACAAATCATGTATGATTCGACATTATGTATGAAATGTTGATGTATTATGTTCTGGTTGATTTCATTTTATTCATTCTCTATTGTGTTGTGGTGTAATTATTATTATCATATCCATTTGTATCGACATTGTAATTATATCTCACGTATATTGTATTTTTATAATTAGTAGAATCATGCATATAACAAGACAAGGAGCAAACGACGCCATGACTCTAGAATCCATTCAAGCTATGATCGATCGGGAAATCCAACGAAACTCTACCCATACTAAGGATGATGCAAGCCAAAATTCGAGTGGAGGACCCAGAAGGCCTGTGCAGCCTGCACGTGTCTGTTCCTATACCGATTTCATGAAATGTCAACCTTTGAACTTCAAGGGAACTGAAGGCGTTGTTGGCTTGTCTCAATTGCTCGAAAAGATGGAATCGGTATTTCACATTAGCGGTTGTGCCATTGACAATCAAGTGAAGTTCTCTACCTGCACTCTGCTAGGTGCTGCACTAACCTAGTGGAATGGCCATATGAGAACCTTAGGTCATGATGATGCCTATGCTATGACTTGGGGAACTCTCAAGAAGAAGTTGATTGACAAATATTGTCCAAAAGGTGAAATCAAGAAACTTGAAATTAAACTATGAAATCTCAGGGTCAGGGGAAACGATGTTGTAGCCTATACTCAGCGTTTCTAAGAACTAGCTTTGATGTGCACCAAATTTCTTGCTGATGAGACCGAAAAGATTGACAAGTACATTAGTGGACTTCCTAATAACATTCATGGGAATGTCATGTCTGCAAGACCCAAAGCTCTTGATGATGTTATCGAGTTGGCCAACGACTTGATGGATCAAAAACTACGCACTTATGCAGAAAGGCAGAATGACAACAAGAGAAAGGCTGATGACTCATCAAGAAACAATCAACAACCCCACAAGAAGCAAAATGTAGCTAGGGCATACACTGCTGGCCCTGGTGAAAAGAAGGCTTACACTGGAAATCTACCTCTGTGCACCAAGTGCAACTACCACCACACCGGACAATGTGCACCCAAATGTGGAAACTGCAAGAGGTATGGTCATGCTACCAATGATTGTCGGGTCAATACCAACAACAACAACAACAAGAATCAAAAGGCAGGAGCATGCTATGAATGTGGTAACACTGGTCACATAAAGAAGAATTGCCCAAAACTGAAGAACCGTGGGAATGGCAACGGGAATGGCACAGCTCAGGGAAGAGCTTATGCTTTGGGAGGAAGAGATGCTAGCCCGGACTCTAACGTCATCACGGGTACGTTTCTCCTCAACAACCGTTATGCTACAATTTTGTTTGATACTGGTGCGGATAGGAGCTTTGTATCTAATACCTTTAGTGCCTTGATTAACATTACCCCCACTACGTTAGAAAGTCATTATGATGTAGAATTAGCCGATGGGAAAATCATAGGAGTTAACACCATAATTCGTGGTTGCACTCTAAACTTCATGAACCACCCTTTCAACATCGACTTGATGCCGGTCCCACTCGGTAGTTTTGACGTCATTATTGGAATGGATTGGTTAACAAAGTATCATGGAGTGATCATCTGTGATGAGAAGATTGTACGTGTTCCTTTCGGAAGAGAGATGTTAATTTTTCAAGGCAATGGAAACAACCAAAGGGAAGAATCTCGCCTAAATATCATTTCGTGTACTAAAGAACAAGAGTTTTTGTCAAAGGGATGTTATGTCTTTTTGGCACACATTACCACGAAGGAAGCCAAAGATAAGTCGAAGGAGAAATGGTTTGAGGACGTGCCAATCGTTAGAGACTTTCCTGAAGTCTTTCCTAAAGACTTGCCGGGCATTCCACCAGCTCGACAGGTAGAGTTCTAAATTGATTTGGTACTAGGTGCTGCACCTGTAGCACGGGCGCCTTATCAGGTGGCACCATCCGAAATGAAAGAACTGGAGGAACAACTTTAAGAACTATCCGACAAAGGATTTATAAGGCCCATCTCTTCACCCTGGGAAGCGCCGGTCCTGTTCGTCCAGAAGAAAGACGGATCATTTCGCATGTGCATCGATTATCGTAAACTGAACAAGTTAACAGTGAAGAACCGTTACCCACTTCCTAGAATTGATGACTTGTTCGATCAACTTCAAGGATCGAGTATCTACTCAAAAATTGACTTACGATCAGGTTATCATCAGTTGAGAGTTCGCGAAGAAGACATTCCCAAGACCGCGTTTAGGACGCGTTATGGGCATTATGAATTTCAAGTAATGCCTTTTGGTTTGACAAATGCACCGGTAGTATTTATGGACCTCATGACCGGGTGTGCAAACATTATTTGGATAAGTTTGTGATTGTCTTTATCGACGATATACTAATTTATTCAAAGAACAAGGAAGAGCATAAAGAGCATCTCAAATTAATTTTGGAGTTGCTTAAAAAGGAGGAGTTGTACGCAAAATTTCCAAGTGTGAATTTCAGATTCTAAAGGTACTGTTTCTCGGACATGTGATTGATAGTAAAGGCATTCACGTGGATCCAACAAAGATCGAGTCAAATAAGGATTAGGCATCTCCTAAGAGTCCAGCAGAGATCTGCCAATTTTTAGGACTCGTCGGTTATTACCGAATATTCATTAAAGGTTTCTCTGAGATAGCAAAGTCAATGACTAAGTTGACTCAGAAGAATGTGAAGTTTGACTGGGGAGAGAAAGAGGAAGCCGCATTTCAATTGATTAAACAAAATCTATGTAGCGCACCCATTCTGGCCTTGCCTAAAGGATCAAAGAACTTCATTGTTTACTGCCATGCCTAGCATAAGGGTTTGGGTGTCGTGCTTATGCAAAACGAGAAAGTTATAGCCGATGCTTCTCGGCAACTGAAGATCCATGAGAAAAACTACATAACTCATGATCTGGAACTTGGAGTTGTGGTGTTGGCTCTTAAGATGTGGAGACATTACTTATACGGAACAAGGTGCACCGTATTTACTAACTACAAGAGTTTACAGCATATCCTCGATTAAAAAGAGTTGAACATGAGGCAACGGCGTTGGTTGGAGTTGATTAGTGATTACGATTGTGACATTCGTTATCAACCGGGGAAAGCAAACGTTGTTGCTGATGCTTTGAGCAGGAAAGAACGGTCTGAATCTTTAAGAGTCTGAGCCTTAGTCATGACTATTGGCTTGAACCTTCCTAAACAAATCCTAAAAGCTCAAATCGAAGCATTAAAACCTGAAAAGCTTACTGCTGAAGATGTTAGAGGTATGCTCCGACAAGACCTTACAAAGGAAAGATTGAAACCCCGTGAGGACGGAACCTTATGTTTAAACAACAGGAGTTGGTTACCATGTTATGGCGACTTAAGGACTCTAATCATGCACGAGTCTCATAAGTCAAAATGTTTTATTCATCCGGGTTTAGACCAGATGTACTAAGACTTGAAACAGTTGTATTGGTGGCCTAACATGAAAGTGAATATTGCCACTTATGTTAGCAAGTGTCTGACTTGTTCTAAAGTTAAGGTAAAGCATAAAAAACCTTCCAGTTTACTAGTCCAGCCGGAGATTCGAGAGTGGAAATAGGAGAAAATCACCATGGATTTCGTCACTAAACTCCCTAAGACGACAAACGGTTATGATACCATTTGGGTGATCGTTTATAGTCTTACAAAAGTATGCTTCACTTCCTCCATAAGGGCGAAATGATCCCATGGAGAAGTTAAGGAAGCTTTACATGAAGGAAGTGTCCACCGACATGGCGTTGCTGTTGTTTCTGATTATCTCCGATGTGTGGTAGATTTACGTCAACTATTTGGCACAACGCAATCATAGGGCTTTGGGAAACGATTGGATTTGAGTATGGCTATCATCTCAAAAATGATGGTCAAAGTATAAAGAAAATATCCAAACTCTGGAATACATGTTACGCGCTTGCGTGTTGACTTGGAAAGAATTTGGATAGAACATTTTACCGGTTAGTAGCAATTCTCTTACAACAACAGTTACCATACCAGCATAAAGGCTGTCCTATTTGAGGCACTGTATGGACGAAAGTGTCGATCACCCGTATGTTGGGCAGAAGTTGGAGATGCTCAACTTACTGGTCCTGCAATAATTCATGAAACCACCGAGAAGATCGTCCAAATAAAAAGAGTATCCAAGCCGCTCATGACCGACAAAAGAGCTATGCAAAAATTAGACGTAAACAAATGGTATTTCAAGTTGGTGACAAGGTCATGTTAAAGGTTTCACCTTGGAAAGGAATTGTGCATTTTGGCAAACGGGGGAAGTTAAACCCTAGGTACGTATGTCCTTTCAAGGTGATCGAGAGAGTCAGAACTGTTGCCTATAAACTTGAGCTACCACAACAATTAAGCCGATTTCATAACACGTTTCACGTGTCAAATCTGAAGAAGTGTCTGTCTGATGAATCACTTGTGATTCCGTTGGAAGAACTACGTAGTGATGACAAACTTCATTTTGTGGAGGAACCAGTAGAAGTTATGGATCGTGAAATCAAGCAATTGAAAAGGAGTCGCATTCCCATCATAAAGGTTAGATGGAACTCTAAACGAGGTCATGAGTTTACCTGAGAACGTGAAGACCAATTCAAGCAGAAGTATCCACATCTCTTCACCAAGACCGCACCATCGTCAAGTGTCGCGTCTTAAGCCTTGAGGACAAGTCTCATTTAACGGGGGGAGACTATAACACCCTGTGTTTTTCAGGTCATATTTCGATCCCAATTATTTGATGTTCCTTTTCATTTATTGGTTTTTGGGTATTTACTTACATTCACACAGCTCTCTTTCTGTTTTTGAGCTCACCAATTCTCTCTTTTGTTTTAGCTCACAAATTCACACAAAGTGTAGTTTTTGGCAAACTACCAGCCATAAACGGATTTGAGGGTCTTACCAATAGCGTTTGCTTTTAGGACTAGCCATTGGCTTCATTAGATAAAACATGGTGCAATGATAACCATATGTGTTTAGTTAAATACAAAACTAATAAACGGATTTAAGAGTCCTTTACAGTAGCGTTTGCTCTGGACTTAGCAATGCTTCATTGTAAAAAACATGGTGCATTAAGGACACTATAGTTTTGAGTAAACTTTCAACTATCTAACTATCAAGGATTGGGAGTTTTACCATTAGGGGGCCCGGGGGTTTGTCTCTGGACTAGTAACATTCTTGATGTTATAAGACATGGTGGAATTGATGTTATTTGTTGTGTGTGTAACACCAACACTTTAGAAACAAACCAACATGCTTTCCTCCACTAAATAATAACATTATGGAGTAACCAATTTGACACCTCATTGTTTATCCTGAAAAAGTTAGCTTAAAACCAAGAAAAACATAATCCAAACATGTTTCATGTTTAACAGTATTAAGTGTTATTCACAGGATAAACAAAAATACATAGAAAGAACCAGCAGTACTAACTATAAGTAACAGTTTTAAGAAACAGTTTTAAATATAACCGACAGAAGAGCTATGCAAACATTAGACGTAAACCAATGGTATTTCAAGTTGGTGACAAGGTCATGTTAAAGGTTTCACCTTGGAAAGGAGTTGTGCGTTTTGGCAAACAGGGGAAGTTAAACCCTAGGTACGTAGGTCCTTTTAAGATAATCAAGGAAGTTGGAACTGTTGCCTATAAACTTGAGCTACCACAACAATTAAGCCGAGTTCATAACACGTTTCACGTGTCAAATCTGAAGAAGTGTATGTCCGATGAATCACTTGTCATTCTATTGGAAGAACTACATATTGATGACAAACTCCATTTTATGGAGGAACTAGTAGAAGTTATGGATCGTGAAATCAAGCAATTGAAAAGGAGTCGCATTCCCATCATAAAGGTTAGATGGAACTCTAAACGAGGTCCTGAGTTTACCTGGGAACGTGAAGACCAATTCAAGCAGAAGTATCCACATCTCTTCACCAAGACCGCACCATCGTCAAGTGTCGCGTCTTAAGCCTTGCAGACAAGGCTCATTTAACAAGGGGAGACAATAACACCCCGTGTTTTTCAGGTATTATTTCGATCCTAATTATTTGATGTTCCTTTTCATTTATTAGGTTTTGGGGGTTTACTTCCATTTAAACCACACTAGTTAAATCGCGTAGGCATCAAACGTTATCGTTAAGCTAGAATTGTAACCTAAACCCATTAAGACCTTACTTGAACCCTTTGTATTCGTCATTTATTTTATATTTCTCATCAAGAAGAGTTACATGATCGCATACAATAAACTTTGTCAAGGTAAAGCCCATTTAAAATAAACTACACCAAAAATCTAAACTCTTATACATTAGGAACCTAAATAAATTAGGATAAAGTCCATATACTCTTTTAGCGTAGCAAATAAATCATGTACCTCTTGTTTTCATTCCTCCTCAAATCGTGTAATGCAAAGGAAAAGATAGCAAATCCCTACAAAGTCTCCCGAAATTTCTCTATCCCTTTTTGTCCAACGTGTAAAAGCCCAAGCCCTTTACAAGTCCTCAAAGTCGACATACAAAAACTGTCATTCTGCCCTCTTTTGCAAACAGCCAACGAGCCCTTTTACTTGAATTATTGTGACTTTGTACCAAGGGAAATGACAAACTAAGTTATGTTATGTAAAGCCTAATGTATCAACTTCAGTTTAGAATGAAAACCACCCTTTTTTGTTTATTATTTTGCTCGTAATTCGCGTATACTTCTGGTTGTTTGTCACAAGTGTCGACAATTTGTCGAACACTTTGTGTGCACTCAGCCAGGACTGCTCAACGCACACCCCTACCTTCCGACCCACTTTCAAACCAGTTAACGACCCCGTCATGGAAAATTTATAAAAGATAAATAATAGCCAGTAGGCCATAGATTATTAAGGTATTTTTATTTTGTTCTAACGTTAAGTAACGAAACCACAATCTGACTTTAAAACTCTGACCACGCAAACGAGATAGGCTGAAATAACACATTTATTTTCTAAGTATAAAACTGCCCTTGCGACCCACACATGTTTAGCCTCGTTTCTAACACGTTAAACGACCATTTTAGACAAAACTTACTTAACGAAAGTTGTAGACTACCCAGCTGAGATTTCAAATATACTTTTACTTTTCAATATCGTCAACTAACGAACCCGTAATTTAATTGTAAAACTCTAAGTCGTCTCATGTTAAAACTTAGTAATATGTACGCTTAACTCAAATAGTAAACGTCAACGTTTCGTCTAATTATTTAACATACTTAGAGACGAAACCAAGGGCTGACCTAAACTAATATTTTAAAGTATATACGACCTAGTTTCTTAAAAGTCCGAAGTCGTAAATTATATACTTATATTTTGACCGCGTTGACCCAATAAAGTTGACCATTTTAAAACGAGAAATTGTTTTCAAATATCATTATTTCAAATATAGTTCAAGCACACACTAGGGGCGAGATTGCAAGTATTTATATTATTATTTTTCCCATTTAGTGAATATGTATTATTTATTCATAGGTTACGGATAAAGCCTTTGCATCGTTCTTCGTGCCACTACCTTGCTATTCCGTTATCATTACTTGAGGTGAGTTTGTAGTCCCCACTTTTATACCTTTTCCATCATGGATGTTACGGGTTGAACATCTATATTGGGCAAGGTCATTTATATGTATTTGATATACATACATTATTTAGCTTCGGTGTCATGAGCTTAGTGCATTTTGTAATACATTTTTGTGATATTGTATTCGCTACTTTATTACAGGGAAATCTTACTATTTGCTTTATTAAATTTATAAACCTATAAATTCACCAACATTATTGTTGACAGTTTAAACATGTTTTCTCAGGTCAATAAGGTGCAAGCCATGGATACATTGGATGGTCGTCTTTTGAAGTCATATTTTCATAAAGGTTTGCATGCATTACATTTTGGGATATTGTTATGTTGTGAAATCTTTACATTTTCAAGTTAAACAAGTTAAGCCTATGAGCTTTTGTAACGAACAATTTCTTAAATCCAATGTATCAGTTTCTAAACGACTCCTATAGAGGTAGTTCTCATATCTTGTGCTATTGATCTATGAAGTAATACCCCCGGAACATCATATTCCGCTGTGGCCTATTTTGGGGGAGCAACGCATTCCTAGCTTTAAGAACTTATGATTATAATGATGAAGATGTTGCAAAAAGTTCTACAGTTAAAATTTCGTTCTTTAAAATCAAGTTACAAGGTCCTAATAAGTTGTTGCTTTGAGTCGTGATTCATCTTGAATTATGACTATGAAAATAAGTTGATCTATGGTTGAGTTAAAACGAGCACACACATTCAAATCATATATCCATGTTGGGAGTAAAAAGTTCACAAGTCATAAGTATGAGGGCTTAACATCTAAACTTATATCGACAATGATCTTGTTTAATTGCTTAGCTTGGGACTTGTGAAAAAATCGGGGACGATGAATTTATCCGTCAG
Organism: Tanacetum coccineum; assembly: GCA_026074375.1. Taxonomy (NCBI): domain Eukaryota; kingdom Viridiplantae; phylum Streptophyta; class Magnoliopsida; order Asterales; family Asteraceae; genus Tanacetum; species Tanacetum coccineum. The sequence goes on from BQNB010024876.1 coordinate 17,506, forward strand.
GACATCCGTAGATTATTCTATGGGCGTTTTTCATTCTATGATCCCAGTGTTGATTAAATAAAGGAAGTCAAACAGGAAGTCGAGAAAAGAAAAAGGAAAATCCAAAAATATTAGGTGAAAACGGGACTTGTCAAAGCTTTTGATTCTTTAGTTTCCCTTGACGAACTCTTAGCTACTTTTCGAAGTTATTAGTCGAGGGGGATTGAAATTCTTAGTTTTCGTAAATGTTTACTTCATAGCATTGCGTGGGACACGCAACATCTTAGTTTGGGGGATTTTGGTATGTGCTTAATTACACATACCTTTTACCTTTAAAAACGAGCTAAAATAACCAAAAACGGACTCAAAATGCCAAATATATGCTTGTTTTGCTAATTGTGTTGTGCAGGAACGGATATCTCACAAAAAGACGAAAAACCAAGCAAAAAGCGACAAAACCGGACACGGGATGGAAAAGTGTGTGAAGACGAAGCCCAATCAAAGTCAAGTCAACTCCGAGAAGAAAAAGCAAAGAAAAATATAACTTGAGGGGTCAAAAATGCCAAACCCCTAAGTTATATTATTTAGGAAACAAAGACAAGGGCTGATTATGCCAATTTGGGAAATTTCATTCATAAAAGAAAGAAAGAGGAAAAAGAGAATGAAAAGAAGAAAGATGTGGAGGGGCTTTTCTTGTACACAAACCAAACATACCCTTAATCATCTTCAACCTCCCTCTGTCACAACCCAACTTGTATAATCATTTTTCCAATCTTCCCGCCAATACCAAAACCAGCCAGCACCCTGTTTTGCTCCTATACTTTTATTCCCTGCAACACTCCATCAACCACTGCACAAACCTTCCCACTTACCCCACATTGGCCACATGCCAAGTTGGCAATTCAAGGACATTTCGATCTGGGTGAGAATGAGAATACAAGGTAATTATGGGGCCAGGATATATTGTGAGTTAATACTCACAAAACTAGCACAAGGAGCAGCTTTGTACTCAGCAAGCAAACACAGTCATGCTCAAACAAAGAGAAAGTCATGAAAGTCAAACAGAAGACTTAAGGCTCTGTTTTACTTGTTTCTTTGTATATATAGGGCTTCGTGAGCCATAGTAAGGGATCGTGTGTAATTTATGTGTGTAATTTTTTAGTTTTTAATTAAAAAATACTTTTTCCTTTCTACCTATTTGTAAAAGTTCAAGTTTAATGAATTCAGTTTGTTTTGCAATTCGTGTTCCAAGTTTACATTACCTTTACGTTTGTTTTAAAGCTTATCATTAAGCTGCTGAAGGAGTTCGAAGCTCTTTATTGAGCTATATAAGTGTTTCAAACTAAGTCGTAAATTCTGCAAACAAGTTTTAATAAACCTGAATTACTTTGCATTTTGAACTGTAGAAAACATTTTGGAAGGTTGGTTGTAATGAAAAACCAAATGGACTTATACCTAGCTTATTAATAAGCTAGGGAGTCTTATAGTTGCCTTTGGGTTCCTTTTGTTTAGCTAGAGGTTATGTAAGTCTCTTATTTAATTCTTGCACTTTTCTTTAAGGTACTGTAGCATTGCTTATTATTGTTTATTTCTGTCTTATCTTGCTTAATAGTGTTAATATATGCTTAATTTTCATTGGTTTAAGCTTTTGTATCATTTATTTATACTTGTTCTTTTTAATATGTCATCTTTTAGCTAAATTGCCTTTTGCTTATTCAGCTTATCTAAGTGCTTAATTTTCTGTTGAAAAGCGGTTCATTAAGTGTTAATATGTCATATAATATTTGTCTTTAAAAGCTTTGGCCTTAATCTCTTAAAATTAGTTTTAAATGGATTTTCATAATCTTAAAGGGTGTTGGGTCAAGGTGAAAATGGGTCATTTTGGCTCTTGAATGGGTGTGGTCACTTGATAAATTTCATTTAGCTATATATTTAGGTCTATATAGTGTTTAATCAATGTTTTTATTTGTTGAATTTCAATTTCCATGTTTTATATTAGCTTATTTGTGACCTGTTGGAATTTTGCTTAGAGTAGAAGTGCTTTTTTTTGAGTTTTAGCTTAAAGTAGATATTAAGCTTTGTTTGATATTATTTTAAGTGTTTTTATGATTGGGTAAAGTGTGTTTGTAATGTGCAAATGTGTTTGAATGTTTAGTTAGAATCTGACCATGAGAGAGTTGTCATCGTGTGTGTGTGTGTGTGTGTGTGGTGTTTTCATAAGCTCATTCTTGGTTTATTTAGTGTTTCAAAATATCTTTTGAGTCTTAATTATTGTCATTGGCTTAAATCTCCAAATCTGTTTTTAGATTATATCATCATATGAATCAATGCTTGCTCTTTTTAGCTCAAAAGTGCTTATATTCAGTAAATCAAAAAAATAATTGTTTAGCATTTGTGCTATTGTGTTATTCCAAAGGGATTATTTAAAAAAGTGAATAGGGTGGGCTTATAAGGAATCATTAGTGAGCTTATTTTCCAAAAGCACACTTGCAGTTTGGCTTTTTAGGATTTTAGCTTTATTTTTCTTTTGGGGGGGTGGTGATTATTTAGAAAAGTTAGAGTTTTACTATATTTTGATGCAACTTGAGTCTGAGCTAAGTTGGTTTTTGGTTGGAAAGGCTTTTTTGGAAATCGATTAAGCAAACATATAAGTTTTCAAAGCTTCTTTCCTTTTTCATTTTGGTTTAATTTGAGCTTTTTACAGGCTTAATATACTAAATGTAAGACAAACCTTAACTTTCTGCAATCAGCAGCTTATTTGCTTTTCGGGGATTATTGAGTGACTTATTTTTATAGGTTTTTTTTTTTTTTTTTTTTTTGGGGGGGGCCCTTTTTTTAAAAATATTAAAAGTCTGCTTAAAACATGTTCCCGGACAACTTAGGGAGTTGTTTTGAGTTTTGGCTTAAAAAAACGTATTTTTTAAAATCTGCGTTTTGGAGCCTCGTTTTCTGCTACTTTCAGCATCAGCAGTCTTTGGCTTTTTGGGCTTATTGAGTGTTATTTTTAAAATGTGCCTTTATTAAAGTTGCTGATAAACATGTTCTGGACAACGTTCGTGTTTTGAGTTTTGTGCTCTAAAAACGATTTTTTTTCAATTCAGCAGTTTTGGCTCGTTTCTGCTGTTAGCATGGTCGTTTTGTCTGGTTTATACGCGTCTACGGCACGTTTCTTGCTAGGTTTCTATTTTTTTTCTCCAGTTTGTCATTATTAGTGCAACGTTTCTGCTGGGCTAGTGTATATTTTTTTTGCACGTTTTAGTTTTGTTCCATTAGATTGTTATTTTAGGGATTCTTATACCTTATTTTAGCTTCCCGTAGTTGTTTAGGGATTATAATCATAAATTCTTTCTCACTCAATCTAAATCAAACCAAGATCAAACTTTCAATTGCAGTAGTTGGGACATACGACCAGGGAATCATACTTCCGAATTTTTTATCATTGATTTTCTTAATATATTTTATTTTAGGTATTCTGACTTTTTACCTTGGTCAAGGGTGAAGAGTTTGGATTTGCCTAGTATTTTATATATACTATATTGTGAGAACCACATACCAATAATTGTGTTGGTAGTAAAAATACATGAGGTTTTGACTACTTTATACATTCCCATTTGCAATGTGCAAAATTCTTCCCAACCGTACTAAAGATAGAAAATTGACACAAGACCCGGGAAATACATACTTTACACTTTAAGAAACTAGCAATTGATAAATGGACTTAATCTAACAGGGTAGGCTAAGGTGTAAAGGTGTAACAAAACAAACAGTTGGTGTTATTCCTAAAGGATTGGCTCTATTGGTTTTTCTAGGGGTATCTTACTTTTAAGATGAGAGTAAACAAAGGGTTTATATGGGGATTTAACTAACAGTTGTAGTTGTTTATAACTACATCTAAATGTTTTGTTTGTAATCTATAAAGAATTTACCAATTTTAATCAAGTTACCTACATTAAATCCATTTAGTACTCAATTATGTGTGGTCTGAATAGGAGATATACTAAGCCAAGTTCTAAGGTCTACAACATCACCAGCACACTTATATTTTGTGGAAATTTGGGTAAACATTTGGAAACGGATAAGGTTAAATCCTCACAATATCTAATAAGGGTTATTGTGTGCGGGTTATGTATCAAGTAATTTCATAAAAGTATGCTTGAATTTTTTTAAATTTAAGCATTTTAGTGTGAAAAAAATAGGACAAGTATACATTTTAATTCCCATCCCCACTTAAATTATACAACGTCCTCGTTGTATAGATAAAATATTAAAAACGGAAATTTAAAAGAATTAGAATAAGAAACTCCCTTGATATTTTGCTCGATAGATTCTCCAAGTTAAGTTTATGAGCAAGATTGTGTTGAACAGCCGTCTTGAGATTTCAAGACTCCAACACTTCTAGATTTCTAGATTGTAGATACTTTACCAACATCGTTGATTTCTTTGCAGCGAGGTCCTATGCAAAATATAGGAAAAACATGCAAAATCCTATCTCAGGTATCTACGGTTAATTTAAATAAGCTAAATATGTTGTACATGAAACCAATATGCAGTATACATAAACTGGAATACGCCGTATCGAGAAACCTGTAAAAAATATCTAAATACGGGTCAGTCTGTTGAATACGCCGTATCATGTGCATGAATAAGCCGTATTGACAGAACTGACAATAATGTTTAAAGTGCATAAAAATAAAGGACTGATAACGTCCAGACATTCAATACGCCATATGGTATGGAGCGGATACGCCGTATTGATGTCTGGAAGACAAACTCGATAAAAATAAATAACAATTCGGGTTGTCTCCCGGGAAGCACTTTTCTTTCAGCTAGTCTCTAAGTTAGACTTTTCTTTAGCTTCCATACTCTTGTAAACACTCTATCTTCTTAATTCTGCTCTTGATTTGGATAGCGTGCTTGGTTTCATAACATACTCACAAACTATGGTGCTGAACTTACTGCCAGACTTTGTTTTATCATGCATAAGCAAGTCAAAATGTCACATCATAATATATACACAAAAATATGGAACCTGTTTAAAGTGAGATACATCATGATACGAATAATAAATATACAAAAGATAGAAACAAAAAGATAAAGGATAGAGGAATCATAGACCTGGCTGCTGGGGAGCTATGGAGGTGTTGGCACCGTCAGTCCTGCACATAATGTTGCGCCTCTAGTACTCTACTGGTGACTCAGAATATCTAGTGTAAGTCACACCGGCCTTGTCCATCATCCGTGAGAGGCTAGTGACAGTCCACATAGTAAACATGGAGAAGTCGCGAGCCATGCTATCTAGTACCTCTCTTTGACCCTGAAGTACCTCACACATACCATGCACCTCCTCCTCTAATCGGGCAATCCTCTCACCCTGGGTCTTAGGTTGTGGTGGCACAGCCTGAGGCATCTCCTCATCCTCATCACCACCTCCTGGTGCCACCAGAGCCTCCTCAGTAACTCTTCTTGCATCACCCTCCTGCCTAGCAAGTCCTGCGGGTACCCAGGCCCAAGTGTCTCCGAATTCAACATAAATTTGTAGTCGAACTAGCTCATCCATATCAATAATAGGAAGTGCAGGGGCAGTAACCATCAATCCCTGAAGCCTCTCCTTGGTCAGAAGTCCAAAATGCTCAGCTAATCGAGCTACAAATTGTCCACCTGAGATAAGAGCCCTGCTCTTCCTCCCAACAACAAACCTCCTCAAATATCAGGCCAACAAGTAAGGGATGTTGACCGATCCAACATCTAGCCCTATCAAATAAAACAAGTCGGTCACGGTCACCTTCTCAGGTGCCTGACTCCTACCAGCTATACAATGTGCCATCATCCTATGGCAAAGCCTCAACACCAGATCTCTAATCAAAGTATAGGAAGGGAGAGGTCATAAGAAATCTCCATTAGTAGAAATATCTCTCTAATAATCACGCAGATCTCCCTTCCCAGGGATCATCCTCTCGCTCTCACTCCAGTATCTAGCAAAATCAAGGGACTCCATATCCTCCCCTGTATGTAATCCTAGAGCCAATATAAACTCCCTCCGGCTCATACGTCTCTTGGCTCCTCCTAACTGAAACGGGATAGTGCCAGGAGTATCCAAATCAAGCAACACCTCTCTAAATCTAAGTGTGCTAAGGAACTCTAGAATGAGCTCCCTAACCAACGGTCCCCTAGTCTCGAACACTCTACCCCATGCCTGACTAGTGAACACCACAACCCCGTCACCATCGCAGTGCTCTATCCGCATCCTAGCATATTGAACATCCCTCATCAACTCGGGCATACCCTTAAAGTCCAAAACCTAAACCCTATGTGTACCCCTATCGTAGATCCTCTCCAACCTCTCCTCGAAATCAGCTATGTCCTGGTCAGAATAATCCAAACCCTGGTGCCTAAGGAATGGGTGCCTCTGCTCACATGGTGGTAAAGGTGTCATATCTGAAAACTCTACGAGATCAGTACACATATTATAAAATTTGATCATTCTGTTCTGAGAGTGGATACGACGTATTCATAAATGGATACGCCGTATAAAGATCAGTAATCCATACGTTGTATGGGTGTTGGTCAATACAGCGTATGGCATTTAAACGCAGGATCTTTATCAGATCAATACGACATATTCATTTGTTGAATGCGTCGTATTGATGTTTTAGAATTTGGGTAAGATTGAGTCAATACGTCGTATCCATGTTTAGTCGATACGCCGTATTGCTCTGCAGTTAAAAACGAAAAGGGGGTTTCCCTTTCTACCCATTTTGACCCATTACAACAAAACAACAATACCAGTTAAATCTTCTAAGAGTGTAAAGGGAACCTAATCGAAGGGTTCTACGGCATAACACCTAATCTACAAAACCAAACCCTAACCCTAATCTAATATTGAAAATTCCATAATTACTGCAATTCTTAAATATAAACGATTAAGTAACAATTCTTTGCAATAATTATATAAAATGGGTTAATTACATATGATAAATGATGCTATAAAAGTGACGTTATTTGATGTCATCATTAGCCCTAAGAACAAAAGGATTGAGAGGTACATTTATGGCCTTGCTCTACAGATCCGAGGGATGGTGGCAGCAACGGAGCCAACGACCATTCAAAAGGCTGTACAGATTGCTGGCACGCTGACTGATGAGGCCATTAGGAATGGGTCACTGAAAAAGAACCCAGAGAAGAGAGGAAATGGGGGAGAACCTAGTAAGAATAGGAATGAGAGGGATGATAACAAGAGAACTAGGACTGAGAATGCTTTTGCTACAACCACAAACCCTGTTAGGATAGAGAACACGGGTACGGCACGCAAGTGTACCACCTGTAACTTTCACCATCTACCTGAGACACCTTGTCTCACTTGTTTCAACTATAACCGCCCATGACATTTTGTTATGGATTGTAGAGTGGTGCCTAGGAATGTGAACCCCATTAATGCTAGAAACCCAACTGTTAGGACATGTTACGAGTGTGGTAGTACCGATCATTTTAAGGCAGCATGTCCTAAGTTGAATCAGGCTCAGAGACCAGGGGAAACCATCAAAACCAAGTAATGGCTATTAATGGAGGTCAGGGTCGTGGGAACACCGGTAACCAGGCACGTGGAAGGGCATTTATGTTGGGAGCAGATGAGGCTCGCTAAGACCCGAACACCGTAACGGGTACGTTCACTTTGAACAATCATTATGCCACAACCTTATTTGACTCTTGTACTGACTGTAACTTTGTTTCCACTACTTTCATACCTCTGTTAGGCATAAAACCCCGTGACTTAGCTTTGTTCATGAGTTAAGATAGCTTAGCGGGCAGCCTAGAAAGAATATCAATAAGGTCATTAAGGGTTGGAAACTAGAAATAGAAGGTCACGAGTTTGATATTAATTTGATACCATTTGGAAGCGGGAGTTTTGATGTGATCATAGGAATGGATTGGTTGTCTAACCATAAGGCTGAGATAATTTGTCATGAGAAGGTAGTTAGAATACCTCTACTAAATGACAAGGTGCTTAAAGTGCTAGGAGAAAGACCGAAAGATAAAGCAAGACATTTAATGAGTGGAAAGGAACAAAAACAAGAAGAGATGGTAGTGGTGAGAGATTTTCCCGAGGTGTTTCCTGATGACCTATCAGGATTACCCCCTAGTCGGGAAATCGAATTATTGAGTTATTCCCTAGAGCAATACCGGTCGTGAAATCTCCCTATCGATTGGCACCTTCTGAAATGGAGGAGTTGTCGGGTCAACTCAAAGAACTCCAGGACAAGGGTTTCTTAGATATCCGTTACCTGCACAATACAAATGCAAAACATACAAATACAATGTATTTTTGGTACGTTTTTGGTCATTTAAGTCCGGTTTTAATGGAAAATGGTATGTGTAATTAAGCACATACCAGTAAGCCATACTTATATCCAAACGTGTTCCTAATGCATCTTGCATCGATTGCCAAAATCGTGACGTAAAGCGACTATCGCGGTCGGATATTATCGAGATTGGCACACGACCTTGCCACGATTTCATTGAGGTAGAGTCTAGCTAGTATATCCATTTTAAAATCTTCACGAATAGGTAGGAAATGAGCAGACTTAGTCAATTTGTCCACAATGACCTAGATTGAATCATACCCACTACCGGTTCTTAGCAATTTCGTGATAAATTCCATGGCTATTCTCTCCCATTTCCACTCTCTCAGGTTGCTGCAGTAAGCCGGATGGCCTCTAATGTTCAGCTTTAACCTTCGAACAAGTCAAGCACTTGTTAACATACAAGGCTATATCCTTTTTCATCCCTGGCTACCAGTACATATCTCTAAGGTCATAGTATATCTTATCAGCTCCTGGGTGTACAAAGTACCTTAACTTATGTGCTTCGTCTATTATCGTGGTTCTTACATCACCCGTCAAAGGAACCCAGATTCGATCCATGTAATACAATGCTCCATCACTCTTACGTTTCATTTGTTCGTCTAGCCCTCGTAGCATTTCTGCTGGTGCATTGACGACCTTAGATGCTTCATTCTAAGCCGCTAGTATCTTACTCTTGATACACAACTGAATGGTCATGTTCATAGCTCGATCTCTCCTAGGCTTAATTCTCTCTTTTCTACTTAGTGCATCGGCTACTACGTTCGCCTTACCAGGATGGTAGCGAATTTCATAGTCATAGTCGCTGAAAAGCTCTATCCAACGACGTTGACGCATATTCAGCTCTTTCTGATTGAAGATATTGTTAGCCTCAAAATATTAAGTCGAACAAGGAAACTCGGTCTTTATTTATTAGTCGTTGTATTTGGCTAGAAAGGGAGTCGGGCTCGTGATTTAAACTAATATTGTATACGTTGCGGGCTAAAGCCCAAAACCCGAGCCGACCCAACAACACTACACCTAGGCGTCACCCTAGGTTAGTAAGAAAGTATAAATACCCCTCTCCACTCTTGGAGAGGGTGTTGGTCATTTGTATTTTTCATTTGTGCAAGTAATCTTCCATATTCTCTCTACTCTCTCTCTAGTTTCTCTCTCTAAAATTCTTTCTTTATCTTCTCATCTTATTTTTCTTACCGAGTATGAAGTGAAGGTGGTTTCGGGTTACCGACATTTGGTATCAATTGCCTAGGGGATAACAAGTTGTGTTTGTGTGGTTTAGCATTTTTTTTTGTTCGAATTTTTTTTTTCATTTAAAAGTGATTTTAATCTTTCTTTCCATTCAAGGTTTTATCTTGTCTAAGGATTATAAGGTATTAAGATTCATTTTTAAATGTGTTAGTTTTGATTTTTGTGTTTTTATCATTCTCGGTAAAATTTGAGAAAAAAAAGGACATCGAGTTTGTTATTTAGATAAAATAGTACCCCGAATTTGAATAATATTCTGAGTTTGAAAACAAATTCTACCGAAAAAATAGTATTACCGAATTTGTGATTATTCTGAATTTGATAAACAAGCCTTATCGAATCTGTGTCTTATAATCATTATTCCGAATTTTGTAATAGTGCACACATTTTTCGGTTTTATCGAAAAGTGTGTTTTAGGATTTCATTTCATTCTCGGAAAGTTAGCATAAAGGTTGTAATAGATATACAAATCTTCAGTTTTATCGATTTTTGTATTAGGAGAGTTATTATCGAATTTTGTAATAGGCAAATTTGTTAGAAAATCTCCATTTGTAACTTGTCGAATTTGCTACGACGACTTGTTCGAGAAATTTGTCCGACAAATTCTACCGAGTTTTGCTTTGTCCGAGAAACCTTCCGAGTTTGCTCTATCCAATATCTTACCGAGTTTGTTACCGACTTTGTTACCGAATTTGCTTTACCGATTTTGTTACTAAATTTGGTACCGGATTTGTTTAATCAAATTTGTAAATCGAACCTGTAACATCAAGACAAAACCACAACACAACTTTATCATCTTAAGATCCTACAAATCATTTTCACTTCATAATTCAACAATCATTCATCATGACAACTCCAATCACAACTTCCACAACCGACAGTCAAATGCATAACAACATAATGGCAGCTGGTTCAAGGGATCGTCCACCAATGCTTGCAACAGGACGATATGCACAATGGCGATCACGGTTCTTACGATACATTGATACAAGACCAAATGGTGATGCCTTACGGAAGTGCATTCTCAAAGGTCCATACACTCCAACGATTGTCACAACACCAGCTGTTCCTGCAACAGAGGATTCTCCAGCAGTTCCTGAACAAACAACAGTCGAGACAGTTATGAATATGACTCCTGAAAACAGAGCTCATTTTGAATCAGAAAAAGAAGCGATTCATTTGATATTGACTGGAATTGGAGATGAAATATACTCAACTGTTGATGCATGTCAGACAGCTCAAGAAATGTAGGAAGCCATCAAAAGGCTACAACAAGGTGAATCACTCAATATTCAAGATGTCAAGACAAACTTATTTTGGGAGTTTGGTCAATTCACCTCTCACGATGGAGAAACAATTGAGTCTTACTACACAAGATTCTACAAGATGATGAATGAAATGATCAGAAACAATTTGACAGTTGCTACGATGCAAGTCAATGTTCAATTTCTTCAACAACTTCAACCAGAATGGTCAAGATTTGTAACAATTGTCAAGCAACAACACAAGTTGGATGAAGTTTCATACCATAAGCTCTTTGACATTCTGAAACAATACCAAAAGGAAGTTAATGAACTCCGTGCTGAAAGAATGGCCAAGAATGCTAACCCATTAGCACTTGTTGCTACTGCTCAAACACTTCAAGACCCTTATTACCAAACATCAAAACCTCACAAATCATATGCACCAACATCAAAAGCTTCACTTCCAACAGATCTCATGGCAACTACAAGGATACAAAAACAAAGAGATAGCAAAAACAATCACACCACCATTTGAAGTCAGCTTTGAAGGAGACAGTGATCTGAACAAAAGCTCAGAAGATAAGACATGCAGAAAAAAATTTGGCTCTCATTGCAACAGTACTTCACAAGAAACTCTACAAACCTTACCAACACAACCTCAAAACTTCCTCAAACACCTGAAAGTAACAAGAATGTGGATACTACTCCTAGGTACAAGAATGACATCAGACTGGACAGTTTAGGAATCAGAGGGCAGTAAATGTTGTTGGGGCTAGGGAAACTATTGGTGCTCCAGTAGTGCAACAGTCTGGGATAGAGTGTTTTAACTACAAGGAATTTGGTCATTATGCTAAGGGGAATGCAGAGAAAGCCAAAACGGATTAAAGGACTCCACATTTCACAAGGTAAAGATGTTGCTGTGTATAACAAGCTGAAGAGAGTAGAGAGGTGTTCTACTTCAAGCAGTAGCAAATCTGACTGGCTGCAGACACGGGTTGAAGAGATTGATGAACAAGAGTTGGAAGCACATTACAGTTACATGGCAAAGATCCAGGAGGTTCCTAATGCAGACTCATGCACAGACGCTGAGCCATTAGAACAGGTATAATACGATAACTGGACGATAATGTGTTTGCCAATGACATACAACAATTTTGACCAATCTGAATCCATTAGTAACACATAATGCAGTGGAATGGAGTGATAGTTAATGTCATCCGATCACCGGAAATAATGTGTGATAATGATATTCAGGCATGACCAAAATGATGTGAATGTGATGATGAGAGTTTGTTGCACTTGCTAATTTAATTGCTAATTTAAAGCTTGTGTCGATGAAAATAAAAAAGATTTAAAAATCAATTATAGAAAGCAAAATGCAAACATTGACTCAAGAGTTAATGAGTGCAATCTATTCATTGCTGAAAACTCAGTAGAACTCTAGGGGAATATAATAGTTATTCGGGGATGTAGCTTAGTTGCACTTCAAAAATAAATAGACTGAAGTTTTGAGAGGTTCAAGGCCTTTAATGATCGTACAGTTGACTATGACAAACTTGAACGAAGGTTAAATGAAACTCTAGGACTATTTGCTCAAAAAGAAACTAACATAAAAGAAAGTTTAAAAGTTAAAGCGTATGAAATTTTAGTTGTCATAGAGAAACATGATGAGTTATTCAAACAGAGTCTTTTAACCCAAGCTCACATTCGAAAGGTCGTGTCAAGGAGTGGAAAATAATGGTAATAACGGATTTGAAGCTTAAGGAAGAAAAAGATATAGACAAAGGTGATTTCAAATCGAAAACCAGTTATGTTTTTGAATGAAATTGTTTACAAACGGAGTCAATCAATCCAAACCATTCATATGTTAGCACCCAAATGCCCTACATTTAATGGAAGACCTACCTTTGCCAATCCAAGGTACCTCAAAAAGGCTCAAAATGAGATACCATGTTTGTATGCGATCCCACATGACCAATCTGATCCTGCAAACAGACTCGTCCCCGATCGGGAAGAGACTCTGACTCTTGATAGAGAGTCGATCAAAATTGAAATAAAGACTTAGTGAAACTCTTTTGACTACACAAGTTAATCAGTCTTTATGAATTTTAAACCCCGAATCAGCATTATGAAATTCAGATCGCACAGGCAAATTGAAATAAGAAAGAAAATGTAGAGAATATCATTTGTGGAAACAAAACCAAAATATTTTCATAAACATAAGATTTATTACCAGTGTCTAAATCATCAAGCATAAGTAGAAAGCATATAATGTCCATGTACGAATATTATTAAATCATCTGAAAGAAAGTGTCGATCAAGCCAATGGGTTAAAAACATTCAACGACCTTCTTCTTCTTCGTAACCCAACTGCGCAAGCTATGGAAATTAGTTAAGGAATGTTAGATGCCCTCTTGCCCTTAAGACTCAGAATGATAGTTTCGATTTGTACATGAACTTTAGGCAGAAATGCAATGCATGATTTAAGTACGTTGATTCTCTTGAGATTGAACCTTGATGAACTTGATCTGATAAGGCAGAATTTTCCAAAACATTTGTATGATATGCTTTTTGCAGGATGTGTTGTTAAAGATCGGTATGTGTTTTATTTGCAATCTTCATCTGGTTTAGATGAGATCGCTGAATTACAATGCTTTATATCTTCATAAAGTCAAAGGAAATGTGATTGTCTTGCACAAGAAGCTTTCTGAACAAACGAATTTGTAGTAAAGAGGATTTACACTGAGTTTACGGAATTTTGCTAATAGAAAAAAGCACCTCAATTTCTCTTGAAATCGATTTACAAGAATGTCAAGAAAAAGCTGGTAAAATGACACAGTTTGTAAGAAAAGGAGGTCGACCTTCTTCATCTTCGTAACCCAACTGCACAAGATATGGAAATCCTAGTTAAGACATGTTTGATGCCCCTTGCCCTTATGACTCAAAATGATAGTGAGTTAAAGAAACTCATTGAAAAATGCAAAGAAAATCTGTGGACACTAAGTTTGATAAACCATCTGTTGTTCGACAACCAAATGCTCAAAGGATTCCAAAACCATCAGTTTTAGGAAAACCGGCTCCTTTTTCAGACTCTCTTTAGAGAAAATATTTTGCAAAGAAAAAGTCAGTTTTAAAAACTAATGAGTCAAAGAGTTTATCAAAACCAGTCACTCCACAGAATTTGCCTCAAACAGCAACGCAAGCTGTAAGAAACACAAATGTGATTAAATCAGGCATGTATCGAATTGCAAGTAGTACCACACAAACCAGAGCACCACAGTTGAATCAGATTTCTAGGAATACTAATCCTCGCGTATCTACATCTACAGGAGTAACTCACAACACTAATGTTAGCTGACCACAGCCTAGGAGCAATCAAATGAAAGATAAGGCCATGCCAAACACTAGTCAAGTGAAGTTTAATAATATACCAAGTCAAAGTTTTTAAAACACTCTACAACATCATCCTGTTCACACTCATATTTTTGTGGAATTTAGGTAAACATTTAGAAACGGATAAGGCTGAATCCTTACAACATCTAATAAGGGTTATTGTGTGCAGGTTATGTAACTAGTAATTTCACAAAAGTATGCTTGAAAAAAAATTAATTTTAAGCATAATTTAAGCATTTTAATGTGAAAAATAAGACAAGTAATATTCTAATTCCTATCCCCCCCCCCACTTAAATTATACAACGTCCTCGTTGTATATATAAAAAGGGGGAACTTAAAAGAATTATAACGAGAAACTCCTCTGATGTTTTGCTTGGTAGATTCTCCAAGTTGAGTTTATGAGCAAGAATATGTGTTGTAAATGCGTCTGAATACCAGTATGACTACAACATACACATAGGATTCGAAATGATTGATACTTCACCAACTTTATCGATTTCTTTTCCAGCGAGGTCTTGTGCAAAATATAGGAAAAACATGCAAAATCCTATCTCGGGTATCCTACGGTTAATGAATAAAAAAATAAACTGTATAGGGGACCAATACGCCATATCCATAAACTAGAATACGCCGTATGGAGAAACCTGTAAAAAGTATCAATACGAGTCAGTCTGCCAAATACGTCATATCATGTGCATGAATACGCCGTATAGACAGAACTGACAATAAAGTTTTTATAGAGAAAAATAAAGGATTGATAACGTCCAGACATTCAATACGCCGTATGGTATGGAGCGGATATACCGTATTAATGTCTAGGAAACAACTTTGAATAAAAAATAAATAACAATCCGGGTTGTCTCCCGGGAAGCACTTTTTTTCAACTAGTCTTTAAGTTAGACTTTTTCTTTAGCTTTCTTCACTCGGTGCGTGTTACCATCCATCCTTCGTCCATCATGCCAAAGATTTCTTGGTATGCATGGATTTCTTCTTTGCTTGTATTCGTCAAATCATCGTATTCATTTTATTTTATAGCCACATACTCTTCGTCATCCCTGAATGAATACTTGATCATCTTGAATCTTCTTATGTCGCAAACCGACCGCTTTTGATCATCAAATAATTCACATCTTTCTTCATCTTCGTGTTCCATCTCATACTCACATTCATTATTATCATGGTTGGTATTCTCAAATTTGTCCTCTTCTCCAACCTTCATTACTTGATTCATCATATTCGTCAAATATTCCTTCCATGATGGCTTTATTTTTTAAAGCTTCTTCCTTGAGTTTGCTATCCTTCAAAGCTTCGTACCATTCTAAATCTTGGTAACGGAGTATGTTTCCAACTATGTAAGCTCCAGGCAAGTTGTCTCCGTTACAATATCCATCATCTTTCCAGCTATAAGTTGGCCATTCCGAACATCCATTTTTATAATTAAAAGGCTAACAATGATTTCTAACTGGAGTGGGTTCTTCCCATGCTCCATTATCCATCTATGGTCTTTCATGTACCCATGGCACATCTTCATTCTATTCATAAATCCAGTTATCCTTATAATCTTTATAAGTTTTAAATCCCTCAATATTTTTGGTAAGCACATCTGGATTGATTTGTAAAAGATAATTAAACTCCTTGAAGGCCCTACACATAGGTGTCTCGAAGTCAAATACATTAGTGTCGATCCTAAAGATTTTAGCAACTTCATCTTCATCATCAAAAATCTTAAGGATTCTTCATCGTGGTCAACTCATCCATCACCTCTAGCCTAATAAATCTATAGTGCATTCTTCGTATAATGAGCCATTGTCTTGTTGTTATAGGATTTTGAAGCTAAACATTCAGTAAATTCGACATCAGATGGATCATATTCTAAATCCTTACCAGATTCATGTGTCATTTGTTGTTTCGAATCATCATCTTCATTTAAGTCACATGGAATGTTAGCAAGTCCAGCAAATTCAACCACATAGGTAAACAAATCATTATCCATTCTGCTCACCCAGTTGAACTCTTTGTGAAAAATTTTAAGTGATGTATCACAAGCGAATGAACCATCACCGATCTTAAGAGATTCAAGTTTCTCGAACTCCTCCTTGATTACCTTTGTCATTGTACTGAAAATAACTATAAAATTCTCAGTAGAACCAGTTGGAAAAGGCGTGTATAAAATTTTAAGCTTTAAGTTCGAGTATGAAAAACTCCTTTTTCACTGTATCAGATGATCAATACGCCGTATTCAATTATTCAGAATATGCCTTATTAATCTGTTGAATGAATACGCTGTATTGGATAAGAAATTTAGATACACCGTATCCAATGGAAGTGGATACGCCGTATCAGGTTTATCGACCAGAACAGTGTATGGAAAACAATTAAGTATACAAAACAATTAAACTAACAAATATACAAGCAAATACACAAATATACAGAATTTTACAAAATTTTACATTAATCTAAATTACACTAATCCTAGAGGTTAGATCTAATCTAATGCTAATTAAACAAATATCAAATAAAAAAATTTCACTCCTTACAAGGAACAACGAACGCCAAAAACTTGATTGTGCTGTCGTTGTAGGTTGTATTTATTGATTACCAAGTTTTAAGTTTATATTTTGCCGACTTTACCTAAATCAACACTTTAACGGGCAGTGTACCCGGTCAGATGGAGTTTCGTGGTAAGTAGGGTGTCGATCACTAAGATCGAGAACTAATCTTTTATTTTATTAATATTTTGGGTTTTACTAAACTAAGTTAATTTAAACTATGTTAATTCTATTCTATGTTAAACCTATGCTAAACCTATGTTAATCTTAATTCTAATGGATAAAGGGGTTTTTCAGCCTTGAAGAGCTGCACAGGTTGTGGTGACTTAGATCTACAAAAAGAACAATACACACGCCAGCAGACAAACAAAAGATAAAGAGACGTCTAATATAAAATAAAGATAAGAAAATAACTATATAAAAAATAGGTGGGTCCAATATAAAAAACTGTATTAACCATAATTAATCTAATTAGAACGTTGGTTAGTTTATTTAGTGCAGTGAATACTTATCTCGAGGCGGCATATCATTGTTAAGACTTATGAGTTACTTCTTCCTAAGATCTAGACACGTAGAATTTTGTCACAATTAAACGCATCCGCATAAAGCATCATATTTGCTGATTATAATCTATGGCAGGGATTAAAGCAATGGTGATCTTGTTAAACCCTAGCTTATGGAAACTTTACCTGCTTACTACTTAAATGTCAATTTATATACCAATAGTTTTACTACCAAGTCTTTACCAATTGATAAAGAACATACTCTGATAGGAATGTACTGTTTATTTTAGTTTCAGGTGATAGCCAAGGGTCACCTGCCGGTCTAACTAAGCTCACTAATCTAAAGGCGAAGATAGGTCATTATTTATGATCTTGTCGGTCTAGATATATAAATCACTATATAGAGAGCCATCCTGGCATCTAGCTAACTTGGTTCGTATCACTAGATCCAGTTGAATGATAGTCGCAAAAAAACACGTATAACAAGTATAAATTTATAAACATAAACAAGCAATCAACGATAAATTAAGTATTCGAGATAAACAAACCAAACATTCAAATCTTCATAATAATTGCTAATACCCAAGGGTATTAACCCTCAAACGTCATAATCAATACAAGAGTAATAATCCAACCAAGGTAAATGAACGATACCAAAAATCAAACGATTACTAGAGTATAGGAGATTACATAGTGTTTCCTATAGAATGAGTAGCTTTGCTTGACCTCTTCTGCTCTTCTTGTCTTCTGAAAATTGACTTTTGTGGTTAAGGTATCGAAAATATGATCAATCACACTGAAAACCCGTTTTTAGGTTTTCTATTTATACTGTCTGGAATTTGGTCGATATGGCGTATCGAAAGTCTTGGATACGGTGTCATCAAGGTTTGTTGGAGTAGGGAGCGACGTTCTATATCTTCTTAAATCATATATTACTTTAAATTGAATACGGCGAATAGACTCCCTTCCTGATACGCCATATTGATCTTAATCCTTCTTGGATCTTTGTAAGTGAACGGCACAGATACGCCATCCCCTTGATGGATACGCGTTAGGAATGTCAGAGTCAATATTATAAATTGTCTTCGTTTAGCTCCAGAAATGTGTGCGCTTTTCGGCTAATCTTCACCAAGTACTCCATAATTACTGCAATTCTCAAATACAAACGATTAAGTAACAAATCTTGCAATAATTATACAAAATGGGTTATTACATAGGATAAATGATACTATAAAAGTAACATTATTTGATGTCATCATGCATATTTGGCTTAAAAATAAGCTCTCGGATAGCTTATTTTAGGTTTTTATAGGCTTATATGTCTCGAAAATATCAAGGGTCAAAAGAAATGTGGTTTTGGTTATTTACTACTTTTGTTATATTTTTATAGCTTATTTTGGTACCTTATTTCAAGAAATAAAAGTACTACGTAGCTTAATAGCTTATTTATAAGTTATATATGTTGGTTTTGGGCTTATTAGGCCACGGCCCAAAAAGGGACAATAAGCGGTGGCTTATTTGTCACCTTTTTGTGGTTCGGCTTATTTCCATAGCTTTTGGTTAGCTTATTTTGTATACTAGAAATGCTTATTCGCGTTATTTTATAACTTATTGTTTATTTTGGACTTGTATAAATTTATGGAAGTGGTTGTTTGGGCTTATACATGCCGCGGCCAAAACTATGGCCTAATAAGCTTCGGCTTATTTTCGGGGCTTTTCGTTCGGCTTATTTTATACTTATTCGTAATGCTTATTTAAATTGATATATTGGGTTATTAATATTATCAGACTTTTCGTTATTTGGGTATTGTGCTAAATATGAAATAAGAACTAAAATGTGTGATTTTGGGCTAATATTGGGCCTTACGACCCAATAAGCTATAAAACTAGTCACCTTGATCAATTTAAACGGATTTTGATAGATTTATACTTGTATATAATAGGATAGTTAAAATAGTCATTTGAAAGCATGTTTTGATAAAATATCACTTAAACTTAGATTATGGCATTTTGTCGAGAATTTGTGTATTTGAGGAAAGTGTTTGAAAATGAGGTTTAAAAACTTGGAAAACGTTTTATAAACTAACGGGTCAGCCGGAAATTTTTTAAAAAAAAAATACGAATATCTTAGAATAATTACCCAAAAGACTAAATAATAAAATATGTATTATTTTTAATAACCGACTAAAAGACGATAATATATATAAACTCTATAAAATATAAAACTCCTTACCATTCCATCTTGTGCACTTAAGACGAGTAATACTCATACTTTTAAACGCTAAATTTAAAACTGAGGGTTACCGAGAACACTGTAAAACTTATTCAAATAATGGACATCGTGTATACATTTACTTTTAATTTCTAACTACATAATCATATTTTACTTGACTATATCTAATCAATATAGTACCTAATATCTAGTGATACATATATAACTAATGGTTGTAAACTAAACTTTAATAAACTGCTTAAACTAGTTGTAGTGTGTAGGTGGGTGTGGTTGGGGATACTAACTAGGTTGGTGCCTTTGCGTATATTATCTTTGAGTCCTACTTATCGACCATCACACAACCAATAATAAAAAGGACAATTGTACAACACATTTTGAGACTCTTATGCATCAACCATAAACATACATTTAAAACATAAATCTGAATCGGACATTAACTGGACTAGGTTGTGACTGGACGCCGTTGCATACTATTGTTTGATCATCTTTTGTCAACTACTTATCATCTTTGTTTGAGGTGAGTTCTCATAGCCCCACTTTTTAAACACATTTTCGTTGGGGGAAAATGATACTCCAAGTCTATTTTCAAACTACTTTACTAATGGTTGGGGAAACGACCCGGGTGATCATATTTGTCCGGTTTAATATACGTATTATATATTATATTATATATTTTTTTGAGAGTGAATTTTTCCAAGGGTAACTTGGTAATTTTCTTAATTGCTCTTAGGTTTATATTATATTGTGATATATTTTAGGTATATAAAACTGCAAATCAACAAACTGTCTTTATTCTTGATTGAACACCATTTTACTAAAGGTATTGTTGACCCGACTTTGTTCATAAGACGTCACGGGGGAGACATATTGCTTGTCCAAGTATATGTCGATGACATCATTTTTGGGTCTAAAAATCTAGATTTTTTAAAACAATTTGCAAATCTCTTGAAAAATAACTTTGAGATGTCTATGATGGGTGAACTAAAGTTCTTTCTAGGACTTCAAGTTCATCAATCACCCCGTGGCATATACATTAGTCAGTCACAATATGCAATTGAGCTTTTAAAGAAACATGGTATGGATGATTGTGTCTCAATGAGCACACCTATAGCCACTGAGAGATTGGATGTTGATTTACATGGCACTCCTACTGATCAAACGACTTATCGTTGAATGATTGGATGGCTCATGTATTTAACAGCCAGTCGACCAGATATTGCTTTTGCCACCTTTGTTTTTGCTCGGTATCAAGCATGTCCTACAATCAAACACCTCAAAGAGGTTAAGAGGATATTTTGGTACCTAAGACAGTCCTATAACATGGGACTATGGTATCTGAAGGATTTCGGATTTGAACTAATTATATATTCAGACGCATACCATGCAGAATGTAAAGACGATTGCAAAAGCACTTCAGGAGGCTTACAATTTTTAGGTAAAAAGTTAGTGAAATGGAGTTCCAAAAATCAAGATTGTACTACGATGTCCACAACTAAAGTTGAATATGTATCATTGTCTGCGTGTTGTGCACAAGTCATCTGGATGCGAACACAACTATTAAAGAGCGTTATCGCTATCTCATGCAATCCGGTTCAGCATTCGCGTACAAAACACATAAACATCCGGTATCATTTTATTAAAGAGCATGTTGAGAAGGGAACGGTGGAATTATACTTTGTCAAAACTGAATACCAACTTGCGGATCTATTTACTAAAGCACTTCCCAAAGAACGCTTTGAGTACTTAGTTTATCGCATTGGTATGAGATGTATGACTCCAACTCAGTTAGAAAGTCTAGCAAAGTTATCTTCTAGAAAAAGCTCATACATCAAACTTGTAAATAAATTTTTCAAAAACAAAATACAAAATTAAAAAATATAAAAACACAAAAATATTTCCTTAATGTTTTTCAAAAACAAAAATCAAATACAAAAAAATGTAAAAGGACAAAAACATAATTTAAACAAAAACACATTTCTTCTCATTCAAATCAGATTCATGATTCGATATTTTCATTAAAAATTGTTAAAATGCCAATACGGGATCATGATCTGAGGGGGAGTTATTTTGATAAACAAATGTGTTCTCATTGTCAAAGCATATGTTTTTGTAAATCCCATTCACATACATCACCTTGGATTTTGATTGAAAAATTCACAACGTTTTCAAATCTAATAAAAACGATGATCTCTCGAATATTTGAATGTTTTTCTATAAAATTGGTATATTTCCAAGGGGGAGTTTTTTTATTTCCTTATGAAACATCTAGACTTTGAAAAAAAAGGAAAAATCCCATTAGAGGACTAACTGTGCAAAGGGATCATATTCCAAGGGGGAGTTTTGAAATTTTGTGTTAACAAAATTCGGTATCAAAAATCACACGGGCCAAAACTGTCATTTTTTTAAAACAAATTTATGGAAGAAAAACTCCAAGGACTGAAAGTGTCACTTTCTAAAAATCTAAATTCGGAAGGTATAAAAAGAAAATTAATTTCATTTCTTATTTTTTTACCATTTCGATTTTGATATCGAAAAGAAGAGAAAATTGAGTTTTTAACAAGATCGTGTTTTTGAGTTCATTACAACGACCATAACCTCTTTCTCTTCTCAAACGTAAGTATTTTTCGGTGTTACAAGTTTTGGAAAAGATTTTTGATGATGTTCTTCAGATTAAATTTAAATTTGATAAAATTAGGGTTTCCGAAAATGGAGATTTTTGAAATTAATGATAGAATAAGGATTATCAATGATACTAATAACGTTTGTGAATGATTGATTTAGAAAAATGATGCTTAAACTCCGAGAATCACAAATTCAACAACTAGACAAAACTCAATAGTATTCAAACTTTGTTGAAATTGGTCTAAACATGTATACTTGACTATTTTTGGTCAAAATGGACTAGTTTTAGCTTAAAAGGATTAATAAGATCGAACTTGTAGTAAAAATTTGGCAAGAAAACCATTTTCAACAAGTCAAATAGGTCAAAGTCAAAATTCGGAAAAGTCAAAACTAAAAAAGTCAAAGCTCATTTTCGGAAGTGTCGAATTTGTTGAAAAATGCACAAAATTTTTGGTGGGCTTACTAAACTTAGTGCGTGTTGATGATATATATCTAAATTTGTTGTCTAAAGCTCGAATGTCTGTAAATAACAAGATCAGTATCTCATGTGATCTCAATTTTAGCATTTATGAAAACGGACTTCAAAATTGAACAAAAATGATCAAGTTTGATGAATAATATACCTTGTGTAACATATGTCTATTCTCAATTGATTAAGTGGTCTAAGTCATGTCCAGTTACGACCATTTTCTACATTGAACATAATGAGGAATAAGTGACTTAGTGACCATTCAGTTGTTGAATTAGATATGTTTGTTTACATGGTATAAGATTCATTACAAAAAGCAAAATTGAAGAATTTCAAAATAACTTGAGTCTGATAATTCTATTCTCAATTGTTTAAGTGGTCTCATGTCCGATTTCGATCATTTTCTGCAATGAACGGAATGAGGAGTGAGTAACTTAGTGACCATTTAATTGTTTAATCGAGTTTGACGGATTCTGTATTATCAAAACAAATGGTTTTGCACAAATGATTTTTGAAAAAGTTATCAACTTTCTATATTATGTCAATATGGTACTCTTTCACAAAATGTTTTTTTAAGAATTTGTATGATTTCTCTTGAATTTCTCAAAATTGAGTTTTATTCAATATCAGAGAGAATCATCCTCATTCTTGAAAGAGTATTATTTCATAAAGAATTTCCAGTGGGGAATATTCTAAACAGAAAGAGAGACAAAAACCATACGCGATAAAGCAAATCTAAAGTGTGTTCGAAAAAGAAATGCCAGAACATACAAAAAGAGATATCAAAAGAAAAATGCGAATAAAGCGTATGGCATGTGCTAGAAAAAGAAAGAATAAGCACATGAGAAACAAACTGATCAAAAATATGTTCAAAAAGAATTGCCAAAACATATGAAACAGACAGAGCGGAAAGAGACAAAAATGTTATATAAATTGTTTGTTATCTCATATCTTATCATCAATCGTTCAGAAATCATCATGGCACCACCACAAAGACAACCTAATGTTCATCAAGATGAATTGTGTCCACCTAAGAAACACTATGCTCTCATGGATGCTAACAAAAAGATTGATATTCATAATCCATTGTGCCCAAACGAAAGCAAAATACTGGCAAACATTCTTTAAAATCATCCACTCAGATTTAACATTGCCGCTTCATCATCAATACCATAGATCTACTTTGGGAAATTCTGGCATACTTTAAAGGAAGATGGATCAAATTATTGGCTCTCGTTTGTGCTTGATAGAAAAGAGCTCACTATGAATCTTGATGATTTTAGAATAATATTTCAACTACCTCAAGCTACAGAAAACAATCATGAACGCTTTGTTGCTGCTCCTAAGTTCTCAGAAATGGTTCCATTCTTTCTAAATGATCTTGGTTTTACTCTGGAATTACGATCACCATCAAAATTCAAGACAACTGGTCTCGTACAACCATGGAAGACACTTTGCAAGATGTTTTCACGATGTCTTACAACACGAGTTACTGGTTATGATCAACCGCCTTTGCAGATCATGCAGATGCTGTATTGCTTTATCAACAATGTGCATGTTGACCATGCTGACTTACTATAGGAAGGATTACACTACTCACTTGAACATCTATCAACACTAATTCCTTATCCCAGATTCACAAAGCTTATTTTGAGTCACTACATGACTGCACACCCTGAGATCTCAAGAAGAGTTTGTGATAATTATCACAATCTGGAACATGATGAGATGGTCAATAGTATATTCAATTCAGGGAAGAATAAGGCAGGAGTTAGAATGAAGATTCCAAGCTGGATGATAACTGATGAGATGAAGCTTACGGAGAATTATCAGATGTATGCTGAAGTGTTTGCGATAGATGTTCCTACGACTGAGTCACAACCGACTAAGTCTATCCAGGGAACTCATAGGACAACTAGCGCCCCTAGGTCACCTAACCCTGATGTGGATGAAGGAGAATCAAGCTTCAATGAAAGTATACTGTTATTAGACTTCGTATTCCACAAAGATGGTCAACTCGACTCACTCCACCAACACCAATCCCAACTGTTGTTAAGGTTGAAGAAATGATTGTACAAGATACAATTTGTTGGGAATAAAGGCCTCTCAAGTTTCTACTGCTGGTTGAAGAAACTACTGCTGATGAAGATTAGAGAAAATAGTCTAAGTCATTAGTACTGTTAGTGTTATAGTTAGTACTGTCAATACAAAGTGTTAGTACTGTCAGTTTATTAAGACTGTTAGTTACAATAGTTAATATTGTTAATTAGTACTGCTAAAGTGATATGCATGAGATATATTAGGAATAGATATGCATTGATCACTTGACGCGTTTTGTAAGCCCATTAGGGTTTCTTGGTGTATAAAAGAAACCCTAAGGCATAGTTAGTCATATAGATCTAGAAGTCATTTCTCATAGTTAGTATTCATAGTTTCAAGGTTATTTTGTAACTTTGATTGTGTTCAATATATAGAAAGTTTAGCAAGATCTTATTTTTACTGTTTCATTGTTCTTCTTAGTATTGCAAGCTAGATTCCGCATAGTTTGTAGTATTTACAATCTTAGTTTCTATTATAGTTGTCTTGGATTTGTCCAACACAACTAAGCTTTAACAAGCTAAGTAAGATCTGTTCAAAAGGGATCAACAAGTGGTAACAGAGCTTGTTGAGAAACTTTGAATAAGAAGAACACTATATCTACACAAGATATCATATTCAAAGAGAAAATGGAATCACAGTCAGAATCAACCCAAACATTGTCTGCACTAAAACTTCCTATGCTCAAAACAGGAGACTATGATCTTTAGAGCATGTGAATGGAGCAATATCTTACTTATACTGATTATGCTCTTTGGGAGGTTATTGTGAATGGTGATGCACCTGCTGCAATTGCATCAGCTAGTGCTGGTACTGAAGGTCCCATTCCTCCTAAAACTGCTGAACAAAAGCTAGCAAGAAAGAATGAATTGAAAGCAAAAAGCACTCTGTTGTTGGCCATTTCTGATGAGCATCTATTCAAGTTTCGTAGAATCAAGGATGCAAAGACCTTATAGGAAGCAATCAAGGCCAGGTTTGGAGAAAACAAAGAATCAAAGAAAATGCAGAAAACCATTCTGAAGCAGAAATATAAGAATTTTGCTGCATCAAGATCTGAAGGACTAGATAAAACCTATGATAGGTTTCAGAAACTCATCAGCCAATTGGAAATTCATGGTGAAGTTATCTCTCAGGAAGATGCAAATCTGTTGCTGAGAAGTATACCATAGCTTGGAAAACAATATTGATTTTAATAATGAGAAAACAAAATCTGATCTGCACATGAGCATGGATGATTTGTATAATAATCTAAGTTTATGAACTCTAAGATTAAAAGTCCAATCAAGCTCAAGCTCAAAACTCTCTGAATGTGGCTGTTGTATCTTAAGAAAACACTAGCAAATACTAAGAAGCAGTTAATAATGCTCAATGATGCTTATGAAGTTGTCTACTGCTACGTTCACAAAGGACAAGCTTCTTCCTCAACTTATGTTGATGATGTTATGTGTTCCTTCTTTGTTAATCTCAATCTAATAGTCCATAATTAGACAATAAGATCTAGAGCAGGATGGGATACTAATGATCTTGAAGAGATGGATCTCAAATGGCAGGTGGCTATGCTTACCATGAGGGTGAAAATATTCTTAAAGAAGATAGGAAGGAATTTGAATTTCAATGGCAAAGAAAATGTTAGCTTTGATAAAACAAGTTAAAATGTTACAACTGCCACGGGAGAGGTCACTTCGCTAGAGAATGCAGGGCACCAAGGAACCAGGGAAATAGAAATGGAGATGCTCCAAGAAGGAATGCACCAGTAGATACATCTACTACAAATGCCCTGGTTGTCCAAGATGGGATAGGTGGTTATGATTGGAGCTTTCAGGCTAAAGAAGGCATCACAAACTTTGCTCTAATGGCTTATACATCCCAAGGTTCATTAAGTTCATCAAGTTCAGACTCTGAGGTACATACTTGCTCTAAAAAGATTGCTCCTAAATCATACGAAACTCTTCAAAAATAGTATGATCAACAGCGTGTAGCTCTTAATAAATCTAATCTAGAAATTATAGATTATCAAATGGGATTAGAATCACTAAAAGCTAGGATAGTTGTTCATGAAAAGAATGAAGCTATTTATGAAGAAGATATTGCATTTTTAAAGTATGATGTCCAAGTGAAAGATATTTCTATCAAAGACCTTAAAAATCAGTTAGAAGAAGCTTTAAAAGAGAAAGATGATTTGAAACTTAAACTAGAAAAATTTGAAGAATCATCAAAGAATCTAACTAAACTGATAAATAGTCAAATAAGTGCTAAAGACAAAGCTGGTATTGGTTATGATAGTCAAATGAATGAGAGTGAAGTGGTTCATAGTGTGTTTAACAGTAGAGAAAGTAATGTGGATGATAGTCCAGTAAATGATAGATTCAAAACAGGTGAAGGGTTTCATGCAGTTCCCCCTCCCTATACTAGGAACTACATGCCCTCAAAACCCGACTTATCCTTTGATGGGTTGGATGATTCTGTCTATAAGACTAAAGTGAGTGAAACTAAAACTAGTATATCTAAGACTAGTAAGGATATTGTAGAAAAGCCTAAAACTGTTAGGCCTAGTGCTCCTATCATTGAAGATTGGGACACTGATAGTGATAATGATAGTGTGTTTAGACCTAAATCTGATCAGACAAAACCAAAGTTTACTAAAATCAATTTTGTCAAATCTGATGAGAATGTGAAATATGTTAATAAGGAAAACACACATAGGCAAGTAGAGTATCCTAGGAAAAGTCAAAGTCCTAGGGATAATAGAAGAAACTGGAATGGGATGATGACTCAGAAACTAGAAAATGGTTTTGAGTTTATAAAGAAAGCTTGTTTTATATGTGGGAGTCTCAACCATTTAATCAAAGACTGTGATTTTCATGAAAATAAAATGGTAAAAAGATCAGTGTTGAATAATAAGGGAATGGTTACTGGTCAAAGGTAAATTAGACCAGTATGGAACAATGCTCAGAGGGTGAACCACCAAAATAAATTGACTCACCCACATCCTAAAAGGAATTTTATTCCAACAACAGTTGCAACAAAGTTAAGGCAAGTAGCAGTTAATGCTGCTAAGCAAAGCTCTCCAAGAGCAGCAACATCAATTAGTAATGCCAGGCCTGTTAATAGTGCTGCCCCTAATTCAAAAGAGAATTATGCATTACCCATAACATATTCTTATTTTAAAGCACATTCACCAGTAAGAAGGGCTTTTAACCAAAAATCAGCAACTAAAACTAATAATTTTAATGAAAAAGTTAATACTGCTAGGGTTTACAATGTAACTACTGCTGGGCTAAAAGTAGTAGTTAGTGCTGCTAAGGGAAATGGGGAAAATGCTGTTAAGTCCTCAGCATGCTGGATTTGGAGACCAACAGGAAATGTTATTGACCATACCTCCAAAGACATTAGATCATACATGCTTAAAAGATTTGACTATGTTGATCTACAAGGCAGACTCAAGTCAGTAATGGCTTGGATCCCCAAGAGAAACTAATTCTCTCATTTTGAGTGCATGGTAATCCTCAATATACTTTACAGGATCAAGGGATTTTTAACAGTGGATGCTCTAGGCATATGACTGGAAAAAAGTCATTTCTTACAGATTATCAAGAGATTGATGGTGGATTTGTTGCATTTGGTGGAACTCCTAAAGGAGGTAAAATTAATGGAAAAGGTAAAATTATGACTGGGAAATTAGACTTTGAAGATGTATACTTTGTAAAGGAACTTAAGTTTAACCTTTTCTCTATCTCACAAATGTGTGACAAGAAAAAAAAAATTCTTTTCACTGAGACTGAATGTCTTGTTCTATCTCCTGACTTTAAGCTACTTGATGAAAGTTAAGTCTTGCTTAAAGTTTCCAAACATGACAACATGTACAGTTTTGATCTAAAGAATGTTGTTCCTTCAGGGGGTTTGACTTATTTATTTGCAAAGGCTACAATAGATGAGTCTAATTTATAGCATAGGAGGCTTGGTCATATAAACTTTAAAACTATGAACAAACTTGTGAGGGGAAACCTTGTAAGAGTATTGCCTTCAAAGCTTTTTGAAAATGACCATACTTGTGTTGCTTGTCAGAAGGGAAAGCAACAGAAAGCCTCTTGTAAGACCAAACTTATGAGCTCTATCATCCAACCCTTACAAATGTTGCATATGGACTTATTTGGACCAACATCTGTAAGGAGTATCAATCACAAGATATATTGCCTTGTTGTCACTGATGACTATAGTAGGTTTAGTTGGGTTTTCTTTTTGGCCACTAAGGATGAGACTAGTGGGATCCTTAAAACTTTTATTACTGGCATAGAAAACCAAATAAATCATAAGGTTAAAATCATCAGATGTGACAATGGAATTGAGTTTAAAAATAATGACATGAATCAGTTTTGTAGGATGAAAGGGATTAAGAGGGAGTTTAGTGTTGCCAGAACTCCACAACAAAATGGAGTTGCTAAAAGAAAGAATAGGACACTAATAGAGGCAGCTAGGACTATGCTAGCAGATTCATTCTTACCTACTACATTTTGGGCTGAAGCAGTTAATACTGCTTGCTATGTTCAGAATAGGGTTTTAGTGACCAAGCCTCACAACAAGACACCTTATGAACTATTACATGGTAGACCACCTAGTATAAGTTTTATGAGACCTTTTGGGTGTCCTGTGACCATTCTTAATACCTTAGATCCCCTAGGAAAATTTGATGGGAAGGCTGATGAGGGGTTCTTGGTTGGATACTCTATAAATAGCAAGGCTTTTAGGGTATTTAACACTAGAACTAGGAAAGTAGAGGAGAACCTGCACATAACCTTTCTTGAAAACAAACCCAATGTTGCAGGGAGTGGACCAGATTGGCTCTTTGATATTGATTTACTAACAAACTCTATGAATTATGAGCCAGTTACTGCAGGGAATCAAACTAATAGGAATGCAGGTATCAAGGATAATGTTGATGCAGTACCTACTCAACAATATATTCTGCTACCATTACTTTATGATAGTCCACAGAGCTCAGAGGATGCAGTTGCTGATGATGCTGGTAAAAAGACTAATGAAAAACCAGCAAATGAGGGTGAAAGAAATGGTCAAGAGAAGGAAGGAGGAGCTTCAAATAAAGAAGGTGACCAAAATGTGCACATCACAAACTTTGCTCTAATGGCTTATACATCCCACAAGGTTCATCATGTTCTTTCAAGTTCAGACTCTGTGGTAAATACTTGCTCTAAAGATTTGCTTAAATATACGAAACTCTTCATAAAATTAGTATGATAACAACGTTAAATGCTTTAATTAAATTAAATCTAGAATTATAGGTTATCAAATGGGATTAGAATCCTTAGATGTAGGATATTTGGTCATGAATGAGAATGAAGATGTTTTTGAAGAAGATATCGCCATTTTTAAATGTATGATGTCAAGTGAAAAGGATATTTCTATCAAAGACTTTAAAAATCAGTTAGAAGAAGCTTTAAAAGGAAAGAGATTTGAAACTTAAACTTTAGAAAGTTTTTGAAAGAAAGATTCATCAAAGAAAAGAATCTAACTAAACTGATTAATAGTCAAATAAGTGCTAAAGACAAAGCTGGTCTTGGTTATGATAGTCAAATGAATGAAAGTAAAGTGGTTCATAGTGTGTTTAATAGTAGAGAAAGTGATGTGGATGATAGTCCAGTAATTCAAAACAGGTGATGGGATTCATGCAGTTCACTCCTCCCCACTCTGGGAACTAATGCCCTCAAGAACCTGACTTATCCTTTGATGGGTTAGATGATTCTGTTTATAAGACTAAATTAATGTGAAACTGCAACTTAGTATATCTAAGGACTAGTACGGATTTGTAGAAAAGCCAAAAACTTAGGCTCTAGTGCTCCTAACATTGAAGATTGGGACACTTGATAGTGATAATGATAGTGTGTTTTACGACCTAAAATCTGATCAGCCAAAAATCCTAAAGTTAACTAAAATTAATTTTGTTATTTCTAATGAAAATGTGAAATTTGTTAATAAGGAAACAAACATAGGCAAGTAGGGTATCCTAGGAAAAGTCAAAGTCCTAATGAAAATAGAAGAAAATGGAATGGGATGATGACTCAAAAACTAGGAAATGGTTTTGAGTTTATAAAGAAAGCTTGTTTTGATGTCGGTAGTTTCAACCATTTAATCAAAGAATGTGATTTTTCATGACAATAAAATGGTCGAAGTCAGAATAGAAAAACCTATGTTGAATAATAAGGGCAAAGGGGTAGTGTTCAAGAGGGGAAAATTAGATCCAAGTATGGAACAATGCTCAGAGGTGAACCACCAAAATTATTATCTCAACACATCCTAAAAGGAAGTTTTGTTTCCAACAGCTATATTAACAAAGTAGGGCTTGTGCCAGTTTTAATGCTGTTAACAAAGCTCTCCTATGAGCAGCTGCATCAATTAGTACTGAACAGGGCTTGTTATACTACTGCCCCTAAATCAAAGTGTTGATGCTATTACCAAAACATATTCTTATTTTAAAGCACATTCACCAGTAAGAAGGGCTTTTAACCAAAAATCAGCAGCTAAAACCAATAATCTTAATGAAAAAGTTAAAACTGCTAGGGTTAACAATGTAACTACTACTGGGCCAAAAGCAGTAGTTAGTGCTGCTAAGGGAAATGGGGAAAATGCTGTTAAGTCCTCAGCCATGTTAGATTTAGAGACCGATATGAATGTTAGGACCATACAATCCTAAAGATAGTGGATCATAACATTGCTTATAAGGATCTTTGACTATGGTTGATTACAAGGCTAGACTCAAGTCTAGTAATGGCTTGGGTCCAAGGAAACTAATTCTCTCATTTTAAGTGCAGGGTAATCCACAATATACTTTACAGGATCATGGGCATTTTTGATAGTGGTATGCTCTAGTTCATTGGATGGAAACAAGTCCTTTCTTACATATTATCAAGAGATTAATGGTGGATTTGTTGCATTTGGAGGAAGTCCCAAAGGAGGTACAATTAATAGAAAAAGTAAAATTAGGATTGGGAAATTAGACTTTGAAGATGTATACTTTGTTAAAGGTACTTTAAGTTTAACTTTTCTCTTCTCCACAAATGTCAGTGACAAGTGTAAAATAGTGTTCTTTTCACCTAAAACTGAATGTCGTGTTCTATCTCCTGAACTGTAAGCTACTTGTTGAAAGTCAAGTCTTGCTTAAAGATCCAAGACAGTAAACAAATTGTACAGTTTTGATCTTAAAGATGTTGTTCTTCAAGGGTTTGACTTGTTTTATTTGCAAAGGCTACAATCGATGAGTCTAATTTATTTCTCATAGGAAGGCTTGGTCATATTAAACTTTAAAACTATAAATAACTTGTAGAGGGGAACCTTGTTAGAGGATTGCTTCAAAAGCTTTTTGGAAAATGACCATACTTGTATGCTTGTCAGCAAGGGAAAGAAACACAAAGCCTCTTGTAAAGACCTAAGCATGGAAGCTCTATCAGCCATCCCTTTCATGATGTTATATATGGACTTATTTGGCCATAACATCTGTAAGGTATTATTCACAAGACAATATTTCCTTGTTGTCACTATGCACTATAGTAGTTTTAGTCATGGTTTCTTTTTGGCCACACAGGATGAGACCAGTGAGATTACTTAAAACTTTTATTACTGGCATAGAAGAAAAACAATGAATTAATAAGCGTTAAAGGTCATCAGATGTGGGGGAACCAATGGGGACCTGGTTAATAATAATGACATTGAATCAGTTCTGTGGGATTGAAAGGGATTAGAGGGAGTTTAGTGTTGCCAAACTACACATCAAAATAGAGTTTGCTGAACAGAAAGAATTAGGCACTAATAGAGGCCCAGCTAGGACTATGCTAGCAGATTCATTATTACCTACTACATTTTGGGCTGAAGCAGTTAGTACTGCTTGTTATGTTCAGAATAGGGTTTTAGTGACCAAGCCTCACAACAAGACACCTTATGAACTATTACATGGTAGACACTTGTATATGTTTTATGAGGACCTTTTGGGGTCCTGCCTGTGGACTATTATTAATACTTAGAGCCCCCTAGGGTAATTTGATTGAGGAAGGCTTGAGAAGGGTTCTTTTGTTGGATACTCTATACAAAAGCAAGGCTTTTGGGTATTCTAAACACTAAGAAACTAGGAAAGTTGAGGAGAACCTACAACATAAACTTTCTTTAAAAAAAAACCCATGTTGAGGAGAAGGACCAGATTGGCTCTTTTGTATTTGATTTCTAACAAACCTCAATGAGTTATGAGCCAGTTACTGCGGGAATCAACTAATAAAAATGCTATGTAGGTATCTAAGGATTATCTGTTGATACCCTGAGTTCTACACCCCCAACATTATATTTATGTACCATTACTTTATAATAGTCCCTACAGGCTTCAGAGGATGCAGGTTGCTGATGATGATAGTAAATAAGACTAATGAGAGTACAGCAAATGATGGTGAAAGTAATGGTCAAGAAAAAGAAGGAGGAGCTTCAAATAAAGAAGATGACCAGAATGTGCAAGACTATAGAGCTGAATTAGATAATTTGCTTGTTCAATAGAATGAAGGTTATGCTAACAACACTAACAAAGATAGTACTGTTAGTCCATCTGTTAGTACTGCTGGCCAAATTTTTACTAATGCTGATGATTTTCCAACTGATCCTCTTATGCCTAATTTAGAGGATACAACTGATCTTCTAAATACTGGTATCTTTAGTAGTGCATATGATGATGAAGATGTGGGTGCAGAGGCTGACCTTAACAACTTGGAAACCACCATGAATGTTAGTCCTATTCCCACAACCAGAATTCACAAGGATCATCCTAAAGACCAAATCATTGGAGACATAAATTCAGCTACTCAAACAAGGAGGATGACCAAAATTACTGAAGAACATGCTCAATGGTCAGTACTCAAAATGTAGAGGAGAACAAAATCATTAAGATTATCAATACTGCTTATTTGCCCTATTTTCTCTCACAAGAGAACCAAGAGGTGACACAAGCTTTGACAGATCCAAGCTGGATAGAGCAATGCAAGATGAGTTGCTACAGTTTAGATTGCGAAAGGTTTGGAGATCGGTTGATTTACCCAAAGGCAAGGAATGCCATTGGAACAAATTGGGTTATATAATTAGAAAGATAATGAGAGGGATAGTAGTTAGAAATAAGGCAAGAAACTTGGTTGCACAAGGGTACATACAAGAAAAAGCATTGATTATGATGAGGGTTTGCTCCTGTTGATAGGATAGAAGCTTATCAGGTTTATTTTTGGCCTACTGCATCAATTTATGGGCAGTTTATTGCTGTACAGTATGGATGTGAAGAGTGCCCTTTTTATATGGTACTATTGAAAAGGAAGTGTATGTGTGCCAACCTTCTTGTTTTGAAGATCCACAGTTCCCTTGTAAAGTTTATAAGGTAGAAAAAAGCTTTATATGGTTACTATCATAGCTTAGAGCTGGTATGAGACCTTGTCTTTACCTACTTATTGAAAAAATAGATTTAGAAGATGGCTACTATTGATAAGGACTTTATTCATAAGAACGGATCCAAAGGTGATATAAAGTTAGGGCCAGGTGTTATGTTGATGAATCATATTTGGATCTACAATGAAGTCTTTATGTGTTGTAGTTTGAGCAGATGATGCATCAAGAGATTCCGATGTGGTTCTATGGGGGAGCTCACTCTTTTCTAAGGGTTACAGTATAGAAGAAAGTTATATGGAATCTTCATCAGCCAAGACAACGTATGTGGATGATATATTGGAATTAAGTTTGATTATTGTCACAATTGAAGGACAGCATAGCACTCTTATTTGAGACTAACAACGCATTACTCAGGTTGAAGAAGCTGAGGACGTGGATGTTTCATTTTATTCAGATCATTGATTAGATCTTGATGTAATTGACAGCTGCTAGGCCTGACATAATATTTGATGTTTGTGCTTTGTGCAAGGTTATAAGGTACTCCTAAAAGTCTCACATCTTCATGCTGTGAAAAAGTATTTAGATACTTGAATGGTCAATGTAATTGGGCCTTTGGTATACCTAGGGAGTCACCATTTTACTTGGAAGCTTTTCTGATAGTGATTTGCTGGAGCTACGCCTTGACTGGAATATCCACATCAGGAGGTTTGTCATTTTCTTGGAAAGGCACTCTTGGTTTTGGAACTAACATTTGTGGCTAAAGCATATTGAGGACTTGGTATTGAATGCTTACCTCTGAAGTATGATTGAGTGGATGCTAATTTTGGTCCAATATGCAGTCAAGAATGGGATGGAAGGGAAATGTAACATCAAACAGAAGTGTGTGAAGAGGCAAAAACCTAGGGCCAGTCAAAAAAAGGTCGGGACACTAAGAACCTCAGTTGGTGGTTCCCATTAAAAGGTTGGTGATGTGCTGTCCATCAAGGAGTTGTGTGAAGAATGGAAATGGCTTTTGCACACTATTGATTCTTAGTTTGTAAGCAAGAGAGGACCGTAAAAATGGTAACATCATGAACCCAATCCTTGGACAAACTTAATGATCCAAGTCCTTAGAGAACTGGTTCAGGTAGTGGTCCCAAGTGCCAAGAGACCATATTAGGGGTGTAGATGCTCAAACTAAGTTTGAGACTACATCTAAATAGTCCAATGACCCACCTCTCTTAAGAGTTAACACACTTGGAAGTGGATATGACAACATGAAACTAATGGAATTAATGGAACATTGTACAAAACTGTCTGAATTGGTGAGCTTAAAAGAATTGAGAGAAAGTAAAAACAGACAAGTGATTAAGTGAGCAATAGAAACATGAGAGATTTATAGTGAGCTGGAATAACAGAAAGTGAGCTTTGTGAGAATCTAATATTATGTATGAACAATGCTGTTGAAACAGAATTAGAGTTGATATCTGCCAGCAGAAAACTTAATACTGCCAGTATTAAGTTAGTACTGCCAGGCATATCTTAATACTGTTGGGTAAAGTTAATACGGCTGGGCTTAAAGTTAGCACTGTTAGGCTAAACTTAGTATTGTTGGTTGACCTATAGTACTATTTAAGACATAACAAAATTTCATTAATTAAAATAGCCGTTGAGATATTTTCGCCAACTACTTTGCTTATAGGTATTCTTGATCTGGATAAATCTTAAACTTTCTTTATATATCAAGATTTCTTCAGGTATGCATAAAATTATACCCATAATCAAGTAGTTAATTCTGAATCTAAAGCACTTTTCTACAACAACTTGAAGCAGCCACATATTCAGCTTCTGTTGTGGAATTTGCAACCACTGTCTGTTTCTTGCACTACCATGATATTAATCTACATCCAAGAAATTGACAACCTCCTGTTGTAGACTTCCTATCCAAGCTTGCTCTAGCATAATCACTATTAGTGTATGCTACCAAATCAAAAGGAGAATCTTTTAGATACCAAAAGCCTAATTTTGGTTGACCTTTTAAGTACCTAAAAATCCTTTTCACGGCATGAATATGTGAAACCTTTGGATTGACTTGGTATCTAGCACAGGCATACACTGCAAATATGATGTCAGGTCTTGAAGATGTAAGATACATCAATGAACCAATCATTGACCTATACATATGAACATCTACTTCTTCACCATCTTCATCCTTAAGCAAATGCTTTTGAGTTTCTAATGGTGTACTTGCAGTCTTGAATTCTGTAAACCCAAATTTCTTTAAAATTTCACCAACATATTTATCTTGACTAATAAATATCATATCCTTCTTCTTCTTTACTTGTAATCCCAAGAAGAATGTAAGTTCTCCCATAGAACTCATCTGAAATTTGTCATGTATCAACTTCTCAAATGCAATGCATAGCTCTTTCTTTGTTGAACCAAAGATGATATCATCCACATAAACTTGGACTAGCAAAATATAACCTTTGTAGCTTTTGATGAATAAGGTCTTGTCAACTTTCCCTCTTTAAAACCCATTGTCCAATAGATATGTTGACAAGTTTTCATACCAAGCTCTAGGTACTTGATGTGGTCCATACAATACTTTTTCAACTTAGTATACTCTATCAGGAAAGTCTGGATCTTTAAATCCTGGTGGTTGACATACATACACCTCTTCTTTAATCTTTTCATAGAGAAAAGCACTTTTTTACATCCATTTGATACACCACAAAATCTTTAAATGAAGCATAAGCTAAGAATAGCCTAATTACTTCAATTCTTGAAACAGGGGCAAAGACTTCATCATAGTCAATATCTTCTTTTTGTGTGTACTTTTGAGCAACCAATCTTGCTTTATTTCTTATCACAATTCCCCTTTCATCCTTTTTATTCCTGAAGACCCATTTAGTGCCTATGGCTCTTTTTCTATTTGGTAATTTCACCAAAGTCCAAACTTCTTGTAACTTGAATTATAGAAGCTCTTTCTGCATAGCCTCTATCCAGCTTGGATCTTTCAATGCATGAATTACCTTTCTAGGTTCTTCCTGTGATAAAAAGCAAGCAAACAAGCAGTTTTGAATATCTTTATGGTTTGTTCTTTGTTTAAGAGTAGTACTAACAAACCCATATTCCTGCAAATTCTTTAACATATTTTTTGTTTGTGTAGCTGATTGCAAATCTCCAATCACTTGATTAAGAGGATGATTTTTATGAATTCTTGTAGTTGGAATAGGACTGACTTGGATTGTTGTATCCAAATTGTTCATGTCAGCCTCTGCACCATCTTCTTGACCATCACTTGAGAGATCAAATATGCTATAATCTTCCAAAGCAGGCATATTTGGATCAACTGGAAGTTCTGCATTATCCTCATTTGTGCCAACAGCATTAACAGTTGAACTAACAGTATTAACACTATTAGTGCTATTAACATTATCATCCTTCTCTTGATCATTACATTCACTTTCTTTTCTTAGATCTTCATTAACCTTCTTTTCAACATCACTTGAAGGTTTGAATCCATCATCATCAGAACTCTTTGGATTTTAGGAAAATGATGGATCAACAGTCCATAATGGTAGCAAAATGTAATCTTTGACAGGTTCTGTCTCCTTTCTAGCTTGACCTGCATTATCACTTGCTTTTGTACCTGCAAAACCATTAGACTGTGTACCTGCAACAATTGGCTCATAATTCATTGTTCTTGTTAGTGCCTCAATATCAAATAGTCAATCTAGTCCACTACCTACAACATTAGGTGTACACTCACTAAACCTAATATGCAAGTTTTCTTCTACTATCCTTGTCCTACTATTGAATACTCTAAAGGCTTTACTATTCAAAGAGTATCCAACAAAGAAACCTTCATCAGCCTTACCATCAAATTTGCCTAAGTGATCTATGGTATTGAGAATGGTAACAGGACACCCAAATGGTCTCATAAAACTTAAAGTTGGTGTTCTACCATGAAAAAGTTCATATGGGGTCTTGTTATGAGGCTTAACTACTAACACTCTATTTTGCACATAGCAAGCAGTATTAACTGCTTCTGCCCAAAAAGTAGTTGGCAACTTAGAATCAGCTAGCATAGTCCTAGCAGCCTCAATTAGTGTCTTATTCCTCCTCTCAGCAACTTTATTTTGTTGAGGAGTTCTAGCTATACTAAATTGTCTCAAAATACCTTTCATCTTACAAAACTGATTCATTTCTCTGTTTTTGAACTCAGTTCCATTATCATATCTAATCACCTTAACCTTGTGATCTACTAGATTTTCTATCCCAGTTATAAAGGACTTAAGAATGCCACTAGTCTCATCCTTAGTAGCTAGAAAGAAAACCTATGTAAACCTACTGTAATCATCTGTGACAACTAGGCAATACATTTTCTTCTTAAGGCTTTTTACAAATGTTGGACCAAACAAGTCCATATGCAACAAATGTAAAGGAAGACTGATTGAGTTCTCTATTTTGGACTTACAAGAGGCTCTGTGTTGCTTTCCCTTTTGACAAGCAACACAGGTTTGATCATTTTCAAAAAGTTTGGAAGGTAAACCTCTTACAAGATTTCCTTTAACCAATTTATTCATGGTTTTAAAATTTAAGTGACCTAGCCTTCTATGCCAAAGTTTAGATTCATCAGATGTGGCTTTTGCAAAAAGGCAAGTTAAACCTCCTTTAGGAACTATGTTCTTTAAATCAACACTATACATATTGTTCTTTCTAGGAACTCTAAGTAAAACTTAACTTTCATCAATTAACTTAAAGTTTAGAGATAAAACAATACATTCAGTGTCATTAAAAAGAACACTATTCTTTTTATCACACATTTGTGAGACACTAAAGAGATTAAACTTTAACTCTCTCACAAAATACACATTTTCAAAATCTAGATTACCAGTTTTAATGGTACATTTTCCTGTGATTTTCCCTCCT
This sequence comes from Tanacetum coccineum, assembly GCA_026074375.1. NCBI lineage: Eukaryota > Viridiplantae > Streptophyta > Magnoliopsida > Asterales > Asteraceae > Tanacetum > Tanacetum coccineum. The sequence goes on from BQNB010024876.1 coordinate 56,531, forward strand.
TTGGGGTTCCCTCCAAAAGCAACATATCCTCCATCTATCTCTTCATAGTCTGTAAGATAGGACATGTTCCCTGTCATGTGCCTTGAGCATCCACTATCAATCACTCCTTGATCCTGTAAATCCATTTGTGGATTGCCCTGCACATTAGATAAGAAAATCAGTTTCTTTTGGGGACCCAAGCCATCACTGACTTGGATCTGCCTTGTGCATCAATATAATCAAACTTTTTTAGGATGATTGATGCACTGTTGTGTTTAGAAACATGGTCTAAAACTTTATGCTTTGGTTTCCAAACCCAACAAGCTGAGGCCTTAACAGCATTAAGATTATTTCCCTTAACAGCATTAACTACTGCTTTTGGCCTAGCAGTATTAATTTTTTTACCCCTAATAGTATTAACCCTTTGATTAATATTACTATTTTTAAATATTGTGTTCTTATGAATGGGCCTCTTAATAGTTGAATGTGCTGTCTTAGGAAGATATGACATTGGTCTAGCAACATTCACTATTGTTTTTAAGTGAGCAGTATTAACTTGTCTAGCAGTATTAACCAATACTGCTGCTTTTGATATATTTTGTCTTGCAGTATTAATTGATACTAAACCAGACTTCATTAGTACTGCTCTTGGAACCAAGTTCTTTTTAGCACAGGGGTAAGTCTTTTTGGCAAAGTTTTAATGATTTACCATTTGAGCATTGTTCGAAACAAGTTTTACCATCCTTTGATTTTGTAACTGTTTTTTATGGAAATTGCAATCAACAAATGATCAAAGCTTCCACACACATAACATGCCTTATTAATCATCTCAAAATTGCTTCCTAGTTTTTGAGACATCATATTGTTCCAATTTATTTGATTGCCTCTTGGACTATGAGTGTTTTGCCTAAATTGCTCAACTTGTTTAACAGTTTTCCTAACAGTTTTTTCTTGTTGTTTAGATTTGACAAACTCTTTTTAACAATACTAGGCCTAACATTTTTCTTTTCAGTTTTAGGCTAAGACACATCCTCTTCCTCATCATCTGACACCCATTCTTCAATACTTGGGGCATCATCATACTTCTTAACTACCTTAGGCTCTTCTTCACTAGACATAGCTTTTATAGTTCTCAACTACAGGCTCATTAACAAACTCATCTAAAATAGTAAAGGACAAGTCAGGTGTTGGAGGCATGAAATTTCCTGTGTAGAGAGGTGGAACTGCATTATAATTTTCATAGCCTAAACCTTTCTTGCAACTGTCAACTATCTGACACTCTATGAGCTTGTTTAAACTTTTAGATGCATGTTCCAATTTATCTACATTAAGTTGAATGCCATCCTTTTCTTTTTGAAATATTTCAAGCTTCTTCCTAAGCTCTCTAATAGTTATTTCTCCTATATGAATTTCAAATTTTAAGCCCTTAATATCTTGTAAATAAATTGACTCATTTTCTTTATAAACTTCAAGTTTTTCTTCCACTGATTCTAAACCTGTCTTATAACCTAGAACCATTAACTCAAATTTCTTTAAATCTTTTAATAGTTGATCATTTTGAGATTTAAGAAGTTCAACAGTTTCCAAACAAGATTTTGAACAAATAGAATTATTGGATACCTCTGAGTCAGGACTTGAAGATGAGAAAGCCATGAGTGCATAATTAGGCTCTTCCCTTGCCTAATCACTCTAGTCATATCCACTAAGACCATCACATGACACTAAAGCTATAAAAGTAGATGTTTCCACAGGCACATTCCTTCTTGAGCTTTCTTTGTTCTTGTTGTCTTGATTTCTTAGAGCTCTGCACTCCCTAGCAAAATGTCCCCTCTTATGGTAGTTGTAGCACTCCACTTTGGATATATCAAAATCAATAGTCTCATTGCCATTAACAGTAAGCTTCCTTCCTGTATTTTTCAAAAACCTTCTAGCCCTCATAATCAACATGGCCATTTGCCATCTCAAATCTATCTCTTCCATATCATCTGGATGGATTTGTTTCAGGTCCTCATGTAAAAGTTGAGGACTATTTGGTTGACTAGCAAAGAATGCACAAATAATAGCATCACTCAAGTTATAAATATTTATAAAGTAAGCATCATTAACTTGAGTGCTAGCAGTAGAAACTCCATGAGCAGTATTAACTGCTTGAGCAGTATTAACTATTTCATTAGTGCTGCTAGTGTTGTTATTTGAAGAGGACACAAAAGCCATGCTCTGTGTGCTTGAACTTGAGCTAGACATCCCTTTAACTTCTGGTTCATACACCTTGAGGTTGTTGTAGAGATCATCCATGCTCATTGTATCCAAATTAGCTTTATTCCTCCATACAACAACATGTGTGTTTTGTTGGGATTAAAAGCCTTCTTGAAGTTACTGCTGATAAGGTCTGTGTTACCGCTGCTAAGCAAAAGTTAGTGTTGTTCATTAACTTTAATGAAAAATATGCTAAGTAGTTAGTGCTGCTAGTATAAAGTTAGTACTGGTAGTTCATAGTTACTACTGCTAGTATATATTAGTACTGCTAGTATATATTAGTATTACTAGTGTAAAGTTTGTACTGTTGGTGAAGATTGAAGAAAATATTCTAAGTAGTTACTACTGCTTGTACACAGTTAATGCTGCTGGTGTATAAGTTACTACTGTTGGTGCTAAGTTAATGCTGCTAGTATAAAAGTTACAACTGCTCAAAGATTAAGACTGCTAAAAGAGTTTCTACTATCAGAGAAAGGATAAAGACAGAAGAAAGGATAAATATTATTTGGAGAACAAGATTACTTACGTAATAAGTATTAGTTATTTATAGAATAGATCATAGAGAGTATTTTAAGTCTTAGGAATATATTGTAAATCGACTAGGACTCCTTGGTGTATAAAAGGAGGTCCTAGGGCATAGAGTTTGATATCTATCTAGAAAATATACAAAGTCGTATAGTTCATAGCTTTAATTGTGTTCAATATATTGAAAGTTTAGCAAGATCTTGTTTTACTGTTTCATTGTTCTTCTTAGTATTACAAACTAGTTTCTGCATAGTTTGTAGTATTCACAATCTTAGTTTCTATTATAGTTTTCTTGGATCTATCCAACACAACTAAGCTTTAACAAGCTAAGTAAGATCTGTTCAAAAGGGATCAACAAGTGATATCAGGGCTTGTTGAGAATCTTTGAATAAGAAGAACACTACATCTATACAAGATCGCATATTCAAAGAGAAGATGGAGTCACAATCAAAAACTACCCAAACGGTGTCTGCACTAAAACTTCTAGTACTCAAAACTGAGGAGTATGATCTATGGAGCATGAGGATTGAATAATACCTTACTTTCACTGATCATGCCCTTTGGGAGGTAATAGTAAATGGTGATTTAGTTTCACTAATTGCCTTATCTAGTGCTGGTGCTGAAGGTCCTATTCCTCCTAAAACTGCTGAACAAAAGCTAGCAAAGAAAAATGAACTAAAAGCAAAAAGCACTCTTATGCTAGCCATTCCTGATGAGCACCTACTGAAGTTTCATGCCTGTAAGGATGCAAAGTCTTCCCTATAGGAAGCTATCAAGAATAGGTTTAGAGGCAACAATGAATCAAAGAAAATGCAGAAGACCATTCTCAAGCAGAATTATGAAAACTTTGATGCATCAAGTCAAGAAGGATTGGATAAAACCTCTGATAGGTTTCAAAAGCTTATCAGTCAACTTAAAATCTATGGTGAAGTTATCTCTCAGGAAGATGCAAATTTGA
>BQNB010024877.1:0-60239 GCA_026074375.1 Tanacetum coccineum
TTTCCCCGAATCATACAAAAAAAGAAAATATTAAAAATTAGCCCCGCATAACGCATCGCCAAAAAAAAACCCCCTGAAACGTAAAAAAAATTATTCGGAAAAAAATTAGCCTCATCGCAACGCGCGGGTTCATTTGCTTGTTTGATACCGAAGATATAACACTTATTTTAAGCATCATTTTTATCTCGAGCTAGTATCATTAGTGTATATAAGATCAAAACTAATACAAGTTAATCAACAAGACACTTTTCATATTTAATCCCCCTTAATGGGTAATTTGATACATGGATCGTACTCAATTTTTAAAACCATTTGTTTTGAAAATTAGAGCGACGTGGCTCTGATACCAATTGTGGAAATCGTAGAGGGGGGGTGAATACGTTTCCATTAAAAATCTTAAAATGTTTCGTATCAAATTACCGATCAAGCGTGATACAATATGATGAGTGTTCATACAAGTTATATACACATATTAATACATCGATTTACAACAATACAACCCAACACACAATATTCACATTTATTCAAGACATAATTAAGACTATATAATCAACACATCACACAATTGCAAGTATAAATATAAAGCGATAAATGCGAGTATAAATGTAAAGAGATAAGTGAAAGGAAATGCAAACCGGACACGATGATTTATAGTGGTTCGGTCACGAAGCACCTCTTCGCCCTACTCCACTCCCCGAGTACCCAACTCGAGAGTTTCTTCACTAGTCAACAAGCTCCCTTAAGGCGGAGAAAACCGTACACAACGTTGCTTATATCAATTTCCGACACTAAGCTAAATGTCGAGTTCTAATCTTAGCTAGAACCAATCTATCACAACACAACTTCACGACTTCACAACTTCACGACTACTTCACAACTTCACTACACAACTTAGCTTCACACCTTGATCACAACTACACAACTTCTTCACATCTTCACAACTTCACAACTTCTTCACACCTTCACAACTTCACAACTCCACACCTTCACAACTTCTCCTCACCACACTACTTATGTCACAACTATCTAACACTACTAGAAAGGATCACCAAGATCCAACTACAAAACACACCATGATCACCATGATCAAGCAATTATACAAGTTTGGAATACATGGACTCGATCTATGCATTGTGAATGTAAGACATGTCACGAATGCCCTAACTAGCCTACATAACTTCGTATCTTAATGATAACGAAAGTTCTTCTCTTGCACTTCAATGGATGGATGATTGGATCACATTTTAAACAAACTTATAATAAGTTAAGTGATCAAAGGAAAGGGTTTGAAAGGAGGTTTTAGATCTGAGAAAACTTTGTGCAAAGAGGTGAGAAAAATGTTGGGGAATAGTCCAGTATTTATAGGACAAAAAGGAGGAGCGGGGTCTATGGCCGGCCCCCTTAAATAGGGTGCCGACCCCCTTAATTTTAAGGGGGCCGCCCATGTAATTAAGGGGGGCGCCCCTTATTCAGACGCTCCCTTTTTGTCATATTCAGGGGAGGTGTTTACTGGACTATTTCTAGCCGTTTTAGGTCCAAAAATTTGAAATTCAAAATGTTTATTTTGAATAAAACATTTCTTATAAATACAAAAATGTTTTGTATATATTTTTAAAAATGTTTGTCCTATTTTATAAATGTAAGGTTTTAAAAAATTTCTTTGATCATTCAACAAATTAAAGTTTGTTTGTTCATACCTTCAGTGATTTACATCGGGTGCGAACTTAAATTTATTGTTGAAGAAAACTTGAGACGTCGAAAGATGTTGACGAATTGATGATTAGTGATTACGAGTAACTTAAGCACTTTACGTTATGTGTTATAAGTTGCATGTTTGTCATCACCAAAACATAAAGAGAATGTATAGATTAAATATCGCAATATTTCTACCAACAAGATCCTTAATCGAAGCATTTAGTTCAGATTTTGTATTGTTACCTCTATTTGATTGTGCAATGTTTAGTAAAACGGAACCATCAAGAACTTGTAACTTAAAATGTTCCAGTGGTATAAGTACTCTAGAAGCATAATCTCGGTCTATTCTTGTTTTAGGGTAAGTAAATTCAGTAGAATCATAAGTCTGGACAGAGACGTTGACCTCAAACACAACATCAGTAAGATTATTTAGCTCGAGTTCTAGAAAACATATAACCAGATAAATTATTTACTCGCTTAATATCTTAAATACTTCACATTTGTCATAGGAAGTTTGCAAAGAAAAAGTGAAATCGCTGATACATATACTTTAAGGATTTCTAGTTAGATTTAGTGCCCAATATCACTCTAGTGGGAATTAACACTAGAATTGATTATTAATTTGTGATTCAAGGTTTAAAAGTGGGTATGGGTTTTGAGTCTTGGTAAGTCCTAGGTATTACGCAGGTGGTAATAATTGTAATTTATATTGCGAACGTAAACACTTTTTACGATAAGCCAATAAAGATAAAATAACTCAGCAACAAAGTTAATAATTATCTTCTTAATAATCATATAACACTTGGTTGATGTAAACCTTAATTTATTTGATGACCGTTTACAGTAAATGATTATTTCTAGTCTACGCGATTTAGCTTAAAAGTAAATTTAAAAGTTAACACGTATCAGACCAAAATAAATAGTGACGAATAATAGGAGTCGTAAAATGACCTGAAATTGAGAAATGTTACAGTCTTCACCCGTTAAAAGAGCTTTGTCCTTAAAGCTTAGAACCTTGTAGTGGATGACGAAGCCTGGTTTGTGAAACGTTGTGGGTATTTCTGTTTGAACGAATCTTCACGTTCCTAGGTGAACTCAGGACCTCTCCTAGAGTTCTAGCGAACCTTAACCAATGGTATCCGGCTTTGCTTCAATCGTTTGATCTCCCTTTCCATGATTTCAACGGGCTCTTCCACAAACTGGAGCTTATCGTCAATATGAATTCCTTCTAACGGCATGATTAATGGTTCAGCAGCGTAACATTTCTTCAGATTTGACGCATGGAAAGTATGATGAAGTCTGCTAAACTCTTGGGGAAGTTCCAGCCTGTAGGCAACATTCCCAACTTTGGCTAACACCTTGAAAGGTCTGACATATCTCGGGTTCAACTTACCCCCCTTACCGAAATGTACAACCCCTTTCCAAGGTGAGACCTTGAGCATAACCCTATCCCCAACTTTAAATTCCATTGGCTTTCGCTTCAAATCAGCGTAGCTCTTTTGTCGATCCTGAGCAGCTTGAATTCTCTGATTGATCAGGATGATCTTTTTCATTGTTTCTTGGATCAATTCCAGACCAGTCAGTTAAGCTTCTCCAACTTCGGCCCAACACACAGGTGATCGACATTTTCGGCCATAAAGTGCCTTATAAGGCGCGGCCTTTATGCTAGCGTGATAACTGTTGTTATATGAAAACTCGGCTAGTGGCAAATGCTTAACCCATCCCTTGACAAAATCGATCACGCAAGCACATAGCATGTCCTCGAGAGTTTGGATAGTTCTCTCACTCTGGTCGTCGGTTTCTGGATGATACGCAGTGCTCATACTTAATTCTGTACCCAAAGCTTTCTAAAATGATCTCTAAAAATTTGATGTGAATCTCCCATCACGATCACAAATGATTGAAACAGGTATTCTGTGTCTTGCTACTATCTTGTTCAGGTACAACCTTGCCAACTTGTCCAATGGATCATTCTCCCTTATTAGCAAGAAGTGAGCAGATTTTGTAAGTCGATCCACAATCACCCAGATGGTGTCAAAACCTTGTGACGACTTAGGAAGCTTGGTGATAAAATCCATCGTGATATTATCCCATTTCCACTCGGGTATTGCTGGTTGTACTAACAATCCTGATGGCCTTTGGTGTTCGGCCTTAACCCTCGCACATGTCAAGCACTTCCTAACATAGGTGGCAATGTCAGCCTTCATGTTTGGCCACCAATATAGCTTCCACATGTCTTGGTACATCTTTTCAGAACCGGGATGGATAGAGTATTTTGACTTGTGGGATTCATGCATAATCATAGATCTTAAGTCTCTATAGCAAGGTAACCAGCTCCTGCCGTTTAAACATAAAGTTCCATCGGCGCGTGGTTCCAACTTTTCTTTGGGTATATCCTTTCTGATCATACCGCCTACATCTTCATTCTCAAGATTCCCTGGTTTCAGGGCTTCAATCTGAGCTTCTAATATTCATTTGGGAAGATCCAAGCCAATACCTTACGGCTCAATGTATCAACCACTACGTTTGCCTTCCCTGGATAATAACGAATGTCACAATCGTAATCACTTAGCAATTCTAGCCAACGGCGTTGCCTCATGTTAAGCTCCTTTTGATCGAGAATGTGTTGTAGACTTTATGGTCGGTAAACACGGTGCATTTGGTTCCATATAGGTAATGTCTCCATATCTTTAGAGCAAATACCACCGATCCAAGTTCTAAATCATGAGTGGTGTAGTTCTTCTCGTAAACTTTTAGTTGTCGAGAAGCCTAAACCCTTGTGTGACGCATCACAATAGACCACAAAGTCTTTGCTTCCTTCTGGTAAAGCCAGAATTGGTGCACTACACAACTTCTGCTTTATTAAATGAAAAGCATTTTCTTCCTTTTCACCCCAGTCAAACTTGATTCCTTTCTGTGTGAGCTTCGTCATTGATTTATACTGTTTTGGGACGATTGGGATTCATGGTAGTATTCATCTTATGAAGAATTGGGGAAGAAGTAATTTATTACCCCCAATAGATCTCAATAAGCTCCATGTTATTTTGATTCACCTCAAATCGGGTCATTAGTTAGATTGTAAATAATCGAGTATTAAAAGTTCAAGTGTATGGGTGTATCTATAAACCCCCATGATGTATTATATGTTTAAGCAATGGCAGGGCAAAAGTGTACGAAAAAATAAGAAAAAGAAAAGAAAAGAATCAAAAATATATATATATATATATATAAAGTGAAAAAAGAAATGTATGGGCTGCCGTTTGCTTATATTTATGTTTATCATAGAGTCAAGAAAATAAAAAGAAAGAGATTGATGTAGAGTTGTGTAGAGTTTGTATATCTTCGTCTGAGTCGTGCTTAGCAAATACCAAAGACCACGTGTATTTATTAGAAATAACTTAGTTAACCATGAAGGTCATGCATAAACTGAATGGATCTTTGACAGCCTATAAAGGATGATAAGCCATAGTTGTATTAAATACAAAACTTTATGTAGAAACAAAGACTATGAATACGATGTGGTTAATGCGGAATCTTAGACACAGATATAAGAAGATCAAGGAACACCTGATTAACAATTTATTAAAGTGTTCTTGAGGATTACAGATGCTAACTATGATATGTTGATTTGCTAATCTTCTGTTTTCATTTATATTCAACCGTGGTCTAAACTATGCCATAGGTGTTCCTTTTATCTTACCAAAGGACTAACCTAATAGGCTTACAAATCTTTTTCTTAATATCTAATAAATATCTTTTAATATCTCTCACGGTACTATCTAACTTTCTAATTAACGGTACTTAACTATCTAACATGTACTACCTGATTTTGTACTGTCTGGGTACTATGGTATAACAGACAGTACTAAACTATTTGTTCTGTCGGTACTAGTTAAGAAAACATTAATCCTAACATCCTCCTTAAAACATGAATGTTAAACTATTTTAACGTCATTGTTTCTTCACTCCTTTTAAGCTTTCTTTTAACGCACACGAGGATGTATCCAAACATTCTTCATCATTTCTTAATCTTGTACACTCTATCCTTCTTTAGCAGCAACCTTGTCTTTTCAGCAATTCAGCAATATCTTTTCAGCTACTCAGCAACATCTTGTTACCTACAATCCAACTAAGTTGGCTTTGTAGTTTTTGGCAAACTACCAGCCATTAACGGATTTGATGTTCCTTTACCAGTAGCCGTTTGCTCTGGGATAGTTAACTATTCATATAAGAATATGGTGAGTTAATTTACCATTACAGTTTTTGGTTAAATAAAACTGTCATACATTCAACGGATTTGAATTGTCTTTACCAAATACCGTTATGTGTTTTGGACTGCCAATGCTTCATTGTCTAAATGGTGGCCATTGATTAAACCATATAGTTTTTAGCAAACTTCAACTATCAACGATTTGTGTATTCTTTTACAAGTAAAAGTTTTGATCTTGGATGCCATCTCATTACCAAGAAAGCAGGTGAGTGATTACCCTACAAATTTTGTGGTAATTGTAAACCATAAACGGATTTGAGAAGTCTTTACCTCAAGCCGTTTGCTTGTAGACTAGCCAATTCTTTGCCTGTTAAGCATGGTGAATTGATAACATTTGTTGTGTGGTGGTTAGCCAAACATCTCAATCCCTTCATCACTTCCATCAGTTTCTTATTCTTTAGATTATAAATCAGCAAGTAAGTTCTTGATATAGTGTATCAATTTTCCAAGCCATAGTACTTTCTTCTTCAGATTCTAATTTTAGCTTTAGCATTTGCACCACTATTTCCTTCTTTAAAGGATACTTCTTCTCTATTAGCATGTGAACGACTAATCCTTCATCAGTCATCAAAGTGTGTACCCCTGAAGAACTGTGCAGCTTCCAATGATTTATATTCCATTCATGCTGTGAGTTCCAAAACTCATCTTGTTCTTCTGGATTGAAAATAACTATCAAATCTCCCAAAGAACTTTATCAAAACCTTCAGGAATCTTATCTTGATTGATGTTCCATCACAACGTTTATATACAGATCTAGTCATCTTGTCAAACACTGAAAGCACTCTCATCAATGTATTGAAGCTCCTCTTTTGACCATTACTTCTTGTTATCACATTCAAATTAATCTCTTCTATTCTTTTAGATTCATCAAACTGTGGTTTAGTGCCAAGATTCTCAGTCTTCCAGTCAATGATTGGATACTTCTTGTCAAGTATTTCATAATCTACTTCCTTGTCCTTATTGGAGACTTAATTGCCATGCACAAATCTCAGCTCATTCATTCTCTTTCTCAATGGTCAGAGGTATCTTGAGAAGTTATTCTTGTTTGAATCTTCTTTTCCTTGACTTCATCTTTTTCCTTGTACCGTGCTTTCCTTTTTTTTTTTTATCATTTCCTTGTCTTCTCTTCTTCTTCCTCCTCTTCCTTGACTTCTTCTTTAGATCCTGCTTGTATCTCTTCTCTTTTGGGGGGGAAGGGGGGGGAATAAAATTCTTTTTTCTTTGTATTCATTTCTTTTGATTGGCTTTCATCTTCCAAACAGACCCAATAGCAAAGAATCTTCATCTGACCTTTTTATCTTTTCTACATTGCTTGTATGTCTTCAAAACTTCTTATATCTTCCAAACTCAGATTGTTTGGAAGTCCCCCACATGCTTTAAGTAGGTCATTCATCTGATTTCTTATTGATTCTTGGTTGGACGGTCCTGTATTCTTATGGGTCCTTGATCATTGTGGGGGGAAAGGATTTTGCTTCTGTGCAGCTATGGTATCATGAACGATTTTTGCTCTTTTCTTCTTATTGTGAACTGCTCTCTTTCTTGCTCTTGAAGCTTCTCAGCTAGAATTCTGTCTGCCTCAATTCTTGCCTTTATATCATCAAAGTTTTTAATGATAGCTTCATTTGTTGCTTCTTCTTCTGCAATTCTGTTTCTCTCCTCTTCAGTTTCCCATTCTTCTTGAATTTTCCTAGCCATTACTCCATCACATCTCAAGCTGTGTTTGAATTTCTTCACGCTTGAGGATATTTCATCTTCAATTTCAGATTCATTCCTCCTCTTCATACTTACTTCTTCCCTTTGTCTTAGATTAATTTTTTGAAGAGGTTTTAATGTTAGAAGTTTTGATATTGTAGAAGTAGGCATAGGGTCTACTCAATTCTTCAACTTCATCAACTCTATACCTTTCATCTTTTTCTTTTGAAAAGCAGCTTTGGTTGACTTCATTTGAGAGATGTGTAGCTTATTGTTTTCATCATCACCAAATATTATAGAAGTGGGTGTTTGAGTGGATGCTTGAGAAGCTGGAGTTGCAATTTCTTCCTTAGATTGATCTTCAGTACCTTCTATTTGCCCAGCAGTACTTTCAACTTTCTCTTCAGTACCTTCTCTTTAATCTTCAGTACCTTCAAAGATCTCTTCAGTACCTTCTCTTTGATCTTCAGTACCTTTAACTTGTTTATCAGTACTAACTTTAGATCCGTTCAGTACTAACTTTTGGTTTTTTGCAGTACTAAACTATTTCAAAGTCGGTACTAAACTTTTTCTAAATCTGGTTACTAACTCCTTCTTTGTCAGTACTAACTGCATCCTTCAGCACTAAGTCTAACTTTAACAATCTCCTTGTCTTCATCCACCATTTCTCTTGTCCTCCCTTCACTTTGAGCATTGTCTGTTTCCATGTGATCAATTTTTTTCGGCATCTACATCAAACAGAGGATCTCTTTGAACTGATGATTCTCCTTTTGCAATCTTCCTCCTTTGTTTGGATATAGACTCTTTGTGCATCCTAGGTTTCTTTGAGGATCTCTTCCTTAGAAGTCTTTGTTGCAATGAGACAGTCTTCAGATATGCTTTGAAATGTTTAATGACAGGTTTAGCTTGCTTCTTGAGCTTTGTGATCTTAGCCTTCAAGAGTTTGATTTCCTTTGGCTTGATCTAAAAACTGTTGCTAATGTTAATACAAAAGTTCATAGGACATTTGGAGTGTCATGTCATCCTCATTCCCTAAAAGGGATGTATCATTGGATTAATGATCTCCAAGATTCTCACCAGTAGGTTCTGGGATTGAATCAGGAACAATAGGAGTGGGTGAAGGTCTTGGGGAAGGGTCAGGTTGTTGCTCAAAAGGTACCTCACTAGGTTGAGCAGAAGATAAGTCAGTATGTGGCTCTAAGTTCATCTCTTAGTAGGAGCAGGGGACGGGTGAGGTTTTGGGCTCAGATTAGTCTTTATGAGGAAAGCCACCTAATCCTGAGTTGGTTGGACCAACATAGTATCAAACAAAGGTGTAACTTTGCCTGAAGAAACGTTTGCCCTTCTTTATCTAAGAATAAAACTTTACTAGTTAACTATTTACAGGAAAGTGATCTAAAGGTACAGATATATTAGCTAATTTTCTACCTAAAAATATAGAAATAAAACGAGGATACATCATAAATTTCTTCTTAGCCTCTAGATGTCTAAGCATACCATCAAAAATTAATTTGGAAAAATTATACTTTTGATTAGTTGATAACAATTAAACAGCTCGTGGCAAGGTTTTTTGTAGGAATTTGATCCCAGGGTGACTTTGGAACTGTAAACAATGATTAATTGTAGTGAATAGAAACCTCCATTGGGGTTGAAATACCATAAGCTTTATAAATGTAACACAGTTAATCCCCTTCATATCCCATACGCTGAATAGCATCAAAGATAGCTTGATTTGGTAATGAGTCTATCCCATCAGCATCATCAAAAATAAGATCAGTTCGGATTGATGCTTCAGAGATAGACACAAGCTTGCCAGCTACTTTGGCAGTTATGTGCCTAACATTGTTAATTGTTTTGGACTTAGCAGAGTCCAAAACGTTTAACGAATGTGGTCGATACTATAGGATATTACACGTGGTATTCTTTGTAGTGAGCGCATGACAAAAATAACTTCTTTTCTGAAGAAAATCAATAACTTCATTGTAACTCGTCATTCCCTTTCAGTCTTTTCCAAGTATGCGATTCATGTTGTGCTTAGGAAGGACTCAAGAGCAGCCATATTGCTTAGAAGGAGAGAGTTCGTCGGTATTTACGAGAGTATTAGGGCTTGTAAAAATGTAATGAAAGTTAGAGAGATTTGCTTGGTTACGTGTTCGATTGAGATGGATTCTTATAGGATTTGGTGACCTAAAATTTTAAAGAAGACATGCCAATTTACCCACTTGGTACCTTGGGGGTTTTTTCTCCAACGTCTCTTTTAGCGGTACAAACTTTTGCCCAGCTTGGCTGTAGCGGTACTAAATTTTGCTCATGGTCGGTACTAACTTGTCCAAACTAAGAAGAACAATGTAAGTATCCGGAATGCTCAGCACATCAGTAACTCTCTTGTGGAACTCTTTAAATCTTCTTAAGCTGTTGACATGCATCCTTCTAGTTAATATTGTATCCTATAACCAAAAACTATACAAACATAACTAATTGCTAATATTTCTACTAATTGTGTATTAGTTTAAAAAGCTACTAAATTTCTAAATCTGAAATTGCTTGCTTAAATATAGTTGATAAATGTGAAACGCTACCGCGATCCTTCTCTCATCATCATCCTTACTAATAATTTTTACCTGGCTTACACCGCTTCCAATGGTATGCATCCCCTTTGTTGTCAAACATGACATAGTATTGTTTCTCTTGGTGGGATGAACCACACAGCAAATACTTTTGGATGTCTACCATAATCTCATGTCTTCAATAATGCTTCACAAGAGAATTCTTATCTCTTAATCCAAGCACGAACTAACCTTGAGCAATTTTCTTACTCTGAACAACAGCCAAATCTCATGATGATGGTTGTTTTCTTAATAAAACACCTTTTTGCACCTGTTAAAAGTGGTTAGTCCCCTTAGGTTTACGATTAGGTACAACACAGTTTCTTGGTCCAGTTGCTACCGGAAAGTGTATGGTCCACTTGTTGGTACAGTTTGTTCTGCTTGTTTGATGGTGGTTCAATCTTGATGGGTAGAAAGGTGGAGCATAAGGTTTTAGGGGTTTCTTGGAACAAGTTTGATTTGCCATGGTGTGTTTTACCTCTTTTATCCACAGATGACCCATTTATGTTGCCTCCTTTTAACCAATGTAGCTATGGATTTATCATCCCAATTGAAACAACCAAGAACTGAATGGCTACATCAGAGGCCTTGGTTAGTAGATCAGTCATTGTCAGAGTGTGATTCTTAAGGCACTGTATGAGGTTTCTTATCTTAAGCATCTTATATGAAGTGGTGCCTAATAGCTTTATGCTTTGTCTTTGAATGATTATTACTGGATTCTTTATCAATGCAAATGGTTTTGCTTTCATTATCATTGTATCTATTTGTGTTCATGAATGAACCCATAGTCTAACATTTGATTTTGAATCCCATAAACTTGACCAAGCAGCTTGCTAGCAGCAACATATTAGGCTTCTGTAAGTAGAAGTGGCCACAATGGTCTGGCTTTTGGCAACTTGACAATTAATGAGTCTCCTGCCAAGAAATGACAAACCTCTGTTGTGGATTTTCTGTAAGATTTTGCTCCAGCATAATCAATATTGAGTAGGATTCCAGTCAAATGAATGACTTTCTAGGATACAAAAGACCCTGTTTGGGTTTTCCATTTAGGTTCCTAAAATTTCTTTTGAAAACACTTAAATGAGAGGTCTTTGGGTGACTTGAAACCTAGAACAATGCACAGACTGCAAACAAATGTCAGGTTCTAGAAGAAGTAAATACATTAAGGAGCCAATCATTGACCTATAGTGATGGACATCAACTTCACTGGGCTTCCTCATTCTTTGACTAGAGGCTTCTGTGTCTCAATGGTGTACTGGCAGGTCTTAATACGTGCAAAGTAAACTTCTTCAGGATTGCAGCAACACAACTTATCATGGCTATTGAACATATAAATTTGGTTTATGTTGAACCTTGTAGCGCCAAGAAAGACATGCGAGCATCTCCATGGAATATCTGAAATCTACTCTTCATCATGCCTCAACTCTTCACAAAAGACTTCTTTGTTGACCCAAAGGTTGATATCATCACATAGACTTGAACTTAAATGATATCATGTTTGTCTTCTTCAGGAAGAGAGTTTGTCAATCTTGTCCCTCTTCTGATTTCCATTTCTTCAACATGAAAGTGGATAATAAAGTAAGCATACCATGCTTGGGAGCTTGATGCAACCCTTACAGAGTTTAACATTTTGTTGACTTTCTCAGGATACTTAGGATCTAGGAAACCTGGTGGTTGAGACACATATACCTCTTCATCAATCTTGCCTTAGAGAAAGGCACTTTTCACATCCATATTGATAGACTGTAAGACCCATATACGAGGAAATGCTAAAAAGATCCCCTGATGGCTTCAAGCCTAGCCACAGGAGCAAAAACTTCATCATAGTCTATTCCTTCCTTTTGCCTGTATCCCTGAGCAACTAATCTAGCTTTTTTTCTGACAACCACTCCTCTTTCATCCTTCTTATTTCGATACACCCACTTTGTACCGATAGCCTTTTTCCCATAAGGCAAATCTACTAGGATCCAAACTTTTTGAATCTCAAACTGCAACAATTCTTCTTGCATAGCATCAACCTAGCTTTCATCTTCAAGTTATTAGCTTATGAAAATCTTCTTGGGTTTCAGTTGAGATAGAAAACAAGCAAATAAACATTGATGAAAGTCCTTATGATGTTTCTCCTTTGCTTTTGAACAATAAATAACAAAAGCAGAGCTTCAAGAATTTTATTTACTTTGTTCTTGTTTGTACTGCTGATGTTGGATCTCCTAGAATAAGTGTTGAAGGATGAGAGGGATTTTTCTTGAGTGTGGGATAGGACAACATTCACAACTGTTTCCAATTGTGATGTCAGCCTCTGCACCCTCATCATCATAGGATGAAATGGGTAAAGATACCATTCCGTAGTATCTTCATGAATTATCCTCAAGTGGGAGGTTTTTAGAGGTCCTCTTCTTTGGGAAGTGTTATGTCAAAAAGAGATAGTACCTATTAGGATGCAGTACTAACTGGTATGCTATCAGTATTAAACCAAGGTATAGGTACCGCTTTAGCTTTAGTCTGTTGTGCTAACCAGTACTAAAAATTGTTAGTACTACTCGACTCTTGCAGTCCTGCATGGTGTAACCAAGTTCTCAGTTTCTTGTTCAAGATTCTTCCTGAGAGCTTCAGCTTCCTTTTCTTGCCTTTGTAGTATTTGCAAGATTCATTCAGAAGAATTGTTTTCCTCTCTTGGTCAATCCTATCTTTTTATCTGATTTTGAAGCAAATGGGTTTGTTGAAGAATAGGAATGCCATATTGGCAGTTCAAAGCAGTCTTGAGCAGATTCATCTTCTTTTTCAGAATCCCCTGCATCAATCTTGTCTTTTGTGCCTGTATTTTGGTTAGTTTCTTGTTGACCTGCATGAAGGTTAGCTTGATTCTCTGATCTAACAGAATGATAGTTCATAGAATCAGTCAAATAATCAAGGTCAAAAAGCCAAGATGGTCCTTTCCCTGAACATTGGGTATGTTATCTATAAGTTTATGTGCATGTTTTCTTCAACTCTTTTGGTTTCTGAATTGTATACTCTAAAAGCCTTGCTTTGTAGAGAATACCCAACCAAAAATCCCTCATCAGATTTTCCAACAAACTTTCCCAAGTGGTCTATGGTATTCAAGATGGTCACATGGCACCCAAAAGGTCTTATATAACTTATAATCTTCGGTTGTCTTACCAGTTAAAGTTTAAGGTGTCTTATTATGAGGCATTGGTCACTAAATACCCTGTTTAGACATTACAAGCAGTACTAACTGCTTCAGCCCAAAAAGTGTTAGGTTAAACGTGAATCTGAAGCATGGTCCTTGCAGCCTCAATAAGGGTCCTATTCTTTCTCTCAGCAACTCCATTTTGTTGTGGAGTTCTGGCATTGCTGTATTCCCTCTTGATCCCTTTTAACCCACAGAATTCAATAACATCCCTGTTTTTAAATTCTGTTCCATTATCACATCTAATAGTTTTAACCTTTTGATTCAATTGGTTCTCTATTTGTCTTATAAAGTCCTTAAGGATTGCACTAGTTTCATCCTTAGTTCTTAAGAAAAATGTCCAACTAAATCTGCTAAAAAAAATCATCAGTGATTAAACCAAACAATAGGTCTTATGGTTTATGCTTTCTACAGATGTAGGTCCAAAACAAGTCATATGAAGTAGTTGTAGGGGGTGGCTAATAGAGCTAACTAACTTGGCCTTACAAGAAGCTTTGTGTTGCTTTCCTTTCTGACAAGCAACACAAGTGTGGTCATTTTGAAAAAGCTTTGTAGGTAAACCTCTGACAAGGTTTCCCTTTACAAGTCTGTTCAGGTTTTTGAAATTTACATGACCCAACCTCCTATGCCATAAGTTAGATTCATCAGTTGTAGCCTTTGCAATTAAACAAGCCAAACCTCCTAAAGGAACAATGTTCTCTAAATTGAAACTGTACATATTGTTTTGTCTGGGGACTTTAAGTAATATTTGATTTTCATCAGGTAACTTAAAATCAGGAGACAAAACAAGACATTCAGAGTCAGTAAACAGAACCTTGTTCTTTTTGTCACACATTTGTGACACAGAAAAGAGATTGAAAGGCTGAAGTTCTTTCACAAAGCTTACATCCTCAAAATCTAACTTACCAGTTTTTATTTTCCCTTTACCAGTAATATAACCTTTACTACCTCCAAAGGCAACAGGCCCACCATTAAAGTCTTGAAAGTCAGCAAGGTAAGCCTTGTTCCCTGTCATGTGCCTGGAACATCCACTATCAATGATTCCTTTATTCTGTAGAGATCTATGTGGATTATCCTGCACATTTAAAGAAAGAGATTAGACTCTCTTAGGGACCCAAGCCTGTTGGGGCTTGAGTCTGCCTAGTGGATCTTTGAAAGTTGAATAATTTCTAAGGCTAGATCCACCATTGTATTTGGAGAGAATATTATTGTTGTATCCTGGTGTTCTCCATTTACAACCTGCTGAGGACTTAACAGCAGTAACCCATTTTCTCCCAACAGTACTAACTTGTTTTACCTTAACAGTATAAACTTTTTGGTTTGAAAAATTTGTTTTTAGTACTGTTGTTCCTTTTAAAGGCCTTGTAGATGGTGAATGAGTTTTATGAAAAACATTTGCTGGTCTAACACCATTCACAATGGGCTTAACAGTATTAACTTTCAGAGCAGTGCTAGTGAGTACTGTCTGTCTGTTAACATTTTGTCTAGCAGTACTAAAATTGTTAGTACCGCTAGCTTTAGCAGTATTAACTGGAATGTTTCCAGTTTTTGTTTGTACTGCTAAAGGTACAAATTGATTTTGTTTATTTACCCTTTGAACATTGTTCCATGATTGTTTCCTTTCCCTTGTACCATTACCCTTAGACATATTGTGTTTGTTAAGTTCAACTTGTTTAGCCAATTTTACATGATAATCACAATCTCTTATTAAATGACTAAAACTTCCACAAACAAAACATGTTCTCTCAGTAAACCCATTCCCTAATTCTTTGTTGTTAACCTTAGGTTTTTGACTATGTGTTGACTGATTCTTAACATTTTCCCTAGGAGTTTTTACTTGCTTGTTAGCAAAACTAGGTGTATCAAGTCCTTTTGTTTGTACTGACACATACTCATCATCACTATCTGATTCATACTCCTCAATTATAGGAGCATCAGACCATTAGGAGCATAGACCATAACCTTAGGTAGCACTTCTATTTTTTGATGTATTGACATCTGATTCATCACAATAATTCAGAAATTTCCGTACTAAATGTTGGAGGCACATGTGTCAAGCTTTAGTTGTTTGGGAATTCAGTTTCACTATGTTGAGTCTTTTTGGACCATATGTATATTGTGTGTCATCTATTTCAATGTCAGGGTCTAGACGGGGCTATTAATGTCCTGTCATGGGTGGGGTACCGCTTGCATTTCACAGGATTTTATTAAAGCTGTTTATACAAAGGTAGATTTTCAAATCTCTTTCTTTTGTATTATATGGACACTTTGTGTAGTTTCATTTTTCATAACTCAATTTACCCAAATATCTGATATCACCATACCCTATGCCTAAATTTATCAGAGGCAGTCATTTGAGCATTTTGATTCTATCAAGGGCAGTTTTGTAGAATGATTCCATTTATCTACTATAACCTCTAAGTCATCTTTTTCTTTTGAGCTGTACGCCAACAAAGTCTTATGATATGTTAGATCATTCGTTTTAACATCTAAAAATCTATTTTCCATTATCTTTGATTTTTTTTGTTCATACCATAAGTGGACCTTTGCTTGATGGGCAAACCTAGTTGTGCTTCAAACCTTTTTTAAGACCTTGTGTATAAGACCTTTATCTCTACTCTAGCATTACTATGTTCCTCTCTCTGAGCATCATATAGTCTTTTAAGTTTTGCATAAAGATTCTTTCACTCATTTGAGACTGAATATTACATGTATTGTCAGATCCTGAGTGTTGTTAGATTAAAGCTAATCATCATCATCTTTTGTATGTGGTTGTCCAGTTCAATCTTTCATCCATCAACTGTCAACTAATGCTTTAGACTCTTTCTTTCTTTCAGTTCTGTTCACATCTGTTTCCCAGTATTCCTCCATCCCTCCTCCTAGTTTTTCTTCCTTAGATCTACACTCTCTTGCAAAATGCCCTGTTTTGTGGCAGTTGTAGCATTCCACTTTGGTTTTATCAAAACCTAAAATTCTTTTGGCATCAAAATTGTAGACTTTCTTTCTAGTCTTGTTGTAGATTTTTGATTCTCATGAGATCTTTGCTACCTTGCCATTTGAAAGTCCATTTCTTCAAGGTCATATTCATCAACTTGTTTCTAATTCCTCATGATCCAATTGAGGCTGATTGAATGACTTGCAAGAATGCGTATATGATGTATGTTGATTGTTGATGTTTGTTCATGCTTTGGGTTATGACCAGAAGTTATGGGTACACCATAAGCCTGGTACTAACATCATTTGTACTGCTGGAGTTTTCAGAAAACAAATGATACATTTGGCAAAGTTGGAAGATGATGCAGTTGAGCTTTTTACATCATTCTCAAGACTTCTTAAGTTTGTTGTACAAGTCATCAAAACTGAGACTGTCATTCCTGTTTGTTCCGCATGATTAGGTACTTGTAACCAAGCAGAAGTAGAGATCTTTAGAAAGTTTTGATTTGCATCGTCTGTAGATACACTCTGCTCCTTGTATCTCTAGTTGACTAAGAAGACTTTAGAAATCTTCATAGCCTTTGTGGAAAATCCCATCTGAGTTGACCAATTGAATCCTTCAAACTGTTGCTTTAGATGTACTTCTGCATTACTTTTTGGATTCATATTTTCCACCAAATCTTTGATTTGTTGGCATTCCATATTTCTTTTGTCATCAGTCATCTTAGGAAATTGGCTAGTATGTTCTTCGGGTATTGCCTTTAGCAAGGTGGTTCCTTTGCTTTTCTTTCTATTTCTCTAGCCACTATCGTTCTGCTGTTTTAGGTGGCAAAATCTTGTTTTGTCATGCAGTATTCTGTTGTGACTGACACAGGACCATTTCCATTTTGAATACCTCAGATTGGATAATTGTGATGAGCCAGATAGTGTTCAATTTTCATGGCCCATATGTCATAATCTCCCTTCTTGAGAGTAGGCAGTTTGATGGTTGAGACTGTATGAGGAGATTGTTGTTGTGTTGGGGCCTGTTGAGTTTGTTGTGGAGGTGGTGGTGGTGGATTTTCATCTTGTGGTCCTGACATGTTTAAATTTGTTGGTTTGAGATGTATAACTGGATTTGATTGTTCTTCTTATTCAAAGTTTCTCACAAAGCTCTGATACCAATTGTGGTTCCTTAAACTGAATGGATCTTTGCAGCCTATAAAGGATGATAGCCTAGATGTATAAATACAACAGACTATGTAGAAACAATGACTTAAATACAATATGTTAATGCGGAATCTTAACACAAGTACTAAGAAGAATAATGATTAACTGAATAACAACTTTGTTAAAATGTTCTTGAGAGTTACAGATTGCTAACTATGATATGATATGTGATTTGTAATCGTCTATTTCATATATTTCATGTATATATCTAACTATGTCAGTAGATATCCTTTTATAGATCAAGGATAACCCTAAAAGTCTTACATGACTTTCTGACAAATATCTCACAAATATCTTTTAAATATCTTCTCATCGGTACTAACTATTTTACTACTAACGGTACTAACTAACCAGCAGTACTAACACTTTGTACTGTCGGTACTAAGTATAACTGTCGGTACTAACTATTGTACTGTCGGTACTAAGATAAGAGAACATTATTCCTAACAGAACTTCATCAACGAAGATTTGCATGGCATGATTAACAAGCTAGAACCTCGTGCTGACAGAACGTTATGTTTGAATAATCAAAGTTAGATTTTGTGTTTTGGAGATTTGAGAGCTTTAATTATTCATGAATCTCATAAGTCAAAGTATTCCATCCATCTTGGATCAGACAAGATGTACCAAGACCTTAAGAAGCTATATTGGTGGCCCAACATGAAAGCAAAAATTGCCACCTATGTCAACAAGTGTTTAACATGTGCCAAGGTTAAGATAGAGTATCAGAAACCATCTGGTTTGTTGATTCAACCAGAGACCCCACAATGGAAATGAGAGAATATAACAATAGACTTTGTGACTAAATTGCCAAAGACGACAACTGGTCAAGATACGATTTGGGTAATCGTTGATCGTCTCACTAAGTCTGCACATTTCTTGTATATAAGAGGATGACACGTTAGAGAGTTGGCGAGACATACTTGAAGGGAAAGTTGTCTCATGGCTGTGAAGTTGACAGTTTCGATCTTGTCTAATCGTGAAGGAAATTTCTTAACATTTTTAGAAGTCCCTTAATAAAAGCATAGGTACTCGATTGGATGACTGAGCACCGACTTACACTCCCAGAGACAGATGGGTCAGAGTGAGAGGACCATTCAGTCGTTGGAGGACATCGTTACGTACCTTTGTACTCGAACTTTGGAAAAAGGTTGGGATAGACACTTACATTGTTAGAATTTTAGTATAATAACACAGTTACCATACCAGCATTAAGGGCTGACTCCATTTGAGGATTGTTACGGAGCAACGTGTTCCGATCACCTATTGTTTGGTAAAGTTAGAAAATAGTCAGCTCACTGGCCCATAGATCATCCCATTAAGACGACGAGAAAATAGTTCAAAACAAGAGTCGTATCCAAGCCGCCCGTGACCGTCAAAAGAGCTACGCCGACGTAAGACAAAAACCTCTTGATTATTAAGTAAGAGATAAGGTCATGTTGAAAGTATCGCCTTGGAAGGAGTGATACGTTTTGGCAAACGGGGAAGTCTGAAAACCACGTTATATGGACCTTTGAAGATCATTGCCAAAGTCAGGAACCGTAGCTATCGTCTTGACTCCCAGAGAGGTTGAGTGAGTTCATAGTACGTTTCACGTCTTGAAATTGAAGAAATGCATGGCTGATGAACCACTTGTTATACCATTGGATGAGATCCAAGTCGACGACAAACTACACTTCGTCGAAGAACCTGTCGAAATCATGGACCGTGAGGTCAAGCATCTAAAGCAGAGTCGTATTCCAATCGTTAAGATACGCTGGAACTATAAGAGAGGTCCTGAGTTCACCTGGGAGCGTGAAGACCAAATGCAAAAGAAGTACCCGCATCTTTTCCCGAATTCTGCACCGGTGGCAGATACCACGTCATGAGCTTTGGGGACAAAGCTCTTCTAACGGGGAAAGAATGTGACACCTCGAGAATTTCTGTTTAATAATTTAGCCGTTTCCGTTAAGCAATTTGAATTTTTGAAGTTTCATTTAATATTTACGTGAAACCAGGAAGTATTCCCGCTTTTATCTGAGAATCGTCTCCGGGAGCGAACCGGGATGCCTAACGTTGTAGTATTTTAGCAATAACCGTGTTTTTACATTTTATGGCAATATTTAAAATTTCATAATTTTTAGAGATACCATTATTCGTTTCGTTACTTGCGTTAATCGTGGTTTACTTATAACATGAGCTTATTCATGCAAGACATGGAAATTAAATCAATTGGGAAGCACTAGCAAAATAAAATGAAGAAGATTAGTTGGTCCCCCCTCCCCTTGTCTTGTTCGACATAAACAAACACCCTTATCACCTTTGGTGAGCAAGTTTGAATTCAAAATCAATAAGACAAGCCTTGATCACATGATTTGTTATAACTTAAATTTGATTGGAGGATCAAATTGGTCCCCTCCCCCTTCTTGTCTCTTATACACGAAACACACACACACACATTTAGTGTATGAAGTAAACTTGTATTATTTAACCCACTATACTTCCATTATCTCATTCATAACACACACACTAAAAATTTGGTTTTCTCTCTTCTTCTTACCTTCTTTTGTTCGAACCACCCAAGACACAAACACACATTCATAATTTTTCATCTTTGATAAAAAACACTTGAAGATTCATTGAAGGTTTGATCATTTGTATCATCCGGGTATTAATTAAACAACATTTGGGTTGTTATAATCTCATTTTTCCTTCTAAAAACCTTCCAACTTTGTAAGTCTTCAAATTTTTAAATAACTTGTACTTTCATAATTCTCATGATGCATACATGCTAGTTGTACAACTTATTTTGTGAAAAACAAGATTTTAAAACTACATAAACCCTAAAAGGGTGTACTTATGGTTCGAAATACATGTAAAGAAATATAAAGAAATCTTAGTTTTGTGATCGTGGTTATTTTCATGTAATAATATTTGTACTTTTGAGCTTATTATATTCGGCTTATATTTGTGAGCTTATTTGGAAGCTTATTTGATTATTTTGAGCTTATTAGGGCTTATATATGGTTCGGCCAAACTAGAAAAGAAAGAAGAAATATTTGTTTAGATTATTTTGATTTGACTTATATTTTATTAGCTTATTTTCTAGCTTATTTGGAAAGGACAAACGATAAACTTATTCGGATTAATAAATAAGCTTGAATATACTTTATTAGGGCTTATAGCCGCGTCTCACATACAAGACCCAACACCATGAGCTTATTATTAAGCTTATGTGGTTCGGCTTATTATACTTGGCTTATTGTGAGCTTATTAATAGCTTATTATCAAGTTGCGTGTTTATTATTTAATGTTTTGATTATCGGTTAAATGGTAAGTAAAACTATTTTTCGGACTTAACGGCCATGGCCCAACATAAATACAAAACACCTAGGCGTAAAGCTACGGTGTAGCTTATTAGATAAGTTCGTGATATAGCTTATTTAATAGTATACGATTTAGATGCGTTACGTTTAATTTATTTTTAAACGTTGGACGTTGCAAATAATAAGGGATTTGATGATGTATAAATTTGTAATTATGTAAATTGGTTTGATAAATGATTTTTAATTAAAGTTTCGACTTTGTGGAAAAAGTGTTAACTCGTTCGTGGTCTGCCATTTTTTTTTTAATTAGATACTTAGTATATACTAGAAAACGTAAAATGTTGTATTGAGTTAACGAGAATTTAAAATATGTGACGAAAATATATACAAAATATTATTTTGTTACTTTGACGTTATGTATCTATGAAATTTAAAATACATATTATTTTCTAACCCATTTACTTAACGGAAAACATTTTATTATTCACGATCACAAACGTTTAATTTTTAGATATATATTAACCTAAATGTACCTAGTATACACCTAGGCATTTTTACATAAATTCACCTTCGATTCGATATTATTTCAAAGTCTATTTAATAGGTTGCTTCGTATATCGTCGTTCATTACAAAAGTGATATTTTTCTAGGACTATTCACCTACCTACAATTCGCCAAATCAGGTGAGTCTAATAGCCCACTCTTTTACTCGTTTTGAATAAGTGCTTTATACTTGGGGTGAGAAACATTGCTTGTTTTTAAAACTGGACACAAGGAATATACGTGAGATTTCCCTATTTACGTGTTGCCTAAGTAGCATTTAGACCTCAATTGCCCGAACTATCATGAACTGTCAATTTCTTGACCGGAGGACCGGTCGAGGGAGCGCGAGTGAATAAATAGATCTATTGGGACTAATTATCCCTATCCGGGTGAGTAGCGCTCACTACCCACGGGGCTCCTGATAAACGGATATATGTCATGTCGAAACTGGTTAGGTGGTCTTTGGTCGGACACCTGTAAGGGCAAGCAAATACTTATAGCAATGTACATGCTATCTTTCATTATTAGCTTCAGTGTCATGAGCTTAGTGCAACGTAAATACCTTTTTATGTGAAGTTGTATATGTTATAACTGTCGCATACGTTTTGATATCTTGTGGTCCACTATAACATCGTTTGAACTAAACCTATGAATTCACCAACTTTATGTTGACGTTTTAAGCATGTTTTTCTCAGAGGCTTTAGCCATGGATGTTGTTGCTTGAACTATATGAAGTCTATTGCCGAACCAGTTTTCTAGATTTTATCCATGTTTATCTTAAATACCGTTGTTGAACTTATTTAAGCTTTCGCATGTTGTCTTTTGAACCTTTTAAATTTGATTGATGTAAACTTATTAATATTTTAAATTTATGCAACGGTGTTTATTTTTCAAACATACCCTTAGTGGTCGTTCTTTATGCTTTGTACTTGAAATAGCCATGGACGTCACGCCCCCGGACGCCAAATCGGAAGGGACCCAATTTGGGGGTGTGACACCTTAAACTTTGAATTTGTGAGAGAGGCCATATAATTTGGAAATAAAAAACATAGACTTAAATGTGGGCGCTCGTTTTTGAAGCAATAAGCACTAAGAATAACGAGTGAGATATGGCCGTTTAAAGTTGGGTGATTTTCATAGAACAGTCCCCTGATATGGTGGAATAATACATTATCCGTTTTATATCAAAATTGGCCCTAAAAAGACAAAATTGTGCTTAATCTTGAATACTGCTTGTTTTGTCTTATGATGGTACGGTGAGGTTAAATTGCAAAAATCTTAAGAAAACGGTTAAAACGGGACAAATAGAACACCCGGGACGAAAGAGCACCAAAGAGCCAGGAGAATGCTATGAAGGTCAAATAGTCAATACCTGGTCAATACATTGGTCGCAACAATGTAAACCACTAAAAGCCAAATCCCATAAAAACCCAAAATAACCCTTAAAGTCAAACAAAGTTGCAAAAAAGGTCCCTAAGCCCTAACGGTGTTAATTCTTTAATATATAAAGAGTTAACACCCGTTATCTATTTAACCAAGCCCAAAACCATAACCTATAACCCAATACCCAAGTCAACGAGCCCAAATACCTCAGTCAAACCCCCCCGTTTATAAGTTAAAAAGGCGGGTAAAACCTTTTACTGTATATCGTCATCTTCATAAATTCACCAAGCTTAAATCAAGGGGTAAATGCAAATTGAGTGCGTGGCTATGAAATTCAAGTACCAAAGGACACCCTGGCAAAATTTTACGTCACACAAGCTTCTCATTGGTTGAAACCTACCAAGGATGACACGCGTACTTGCAAGAAAGCACAAGGGGAGATAGATTTTTAACTAAAAAGCTCACAAAAAGCTCTAGCTGTCAACTCACGGATTGCCTCGCTGGCTAAATACGTTGTGCTAAAAATCTAATCCAAGGGTCAAGTTGTGAGCATACCTAATGATTGAACGATTGATTGGATAGGATCAAAAGGGAATGTAGGAAGGACTTGAGAGCCTAGAAGGCATATCTCAGCACTATAATATACAAGCAGCTCCTCACACTACACATATGTTAGTTAGTTTTTACATTTTTTAGCTTATTTAGTTTATGTAATTTTCTTTCAAAAAATTTTAGTTAATGATCTCATTAATGTAATGATTTTTTATCTTTTAATTTAGTATTTGTAAATCAGTTTGTTTTTTAATTAATAAAAAGTTTCTTATTAAGCTCTTAGTTCTTTCATAAGCTAAATTTTCTTAAAATATGGTTCAATAAGCTGTAAATGTTTGATAAGCTTCTCATAAGCTCATACAAGCTCATCTAAGTCTCTAAGCTTAGATTTGAGCTTAATTAGTCATTTAATCTACTCAAACCTTAAATTAGGCTATAAGTTCCCTTTGCTTATGATTGTTGGTGATTTGGATGATGAACTTCAAAGGTAGAGTCATTGGACTTTACTTGGCTTTAATTTACAATAAGCAGAGCTAGTAGACAAGCTCTTGAGCCTCTTATGCACTTTGTTTTGCTTAAGGTTATGTAAGTTTCTCATTTCCATTTCTGTCTTAAAATTCTAGTTTACTATTTGCTTATTTCTGCTTATTAATAGCTTATCTGAATGATCTTATGCTTATTAAGTAGAATTAAATATCTGCTTTATTATGCTTATTGATTGTTTTTAATTATCTGTTCTCATATAATTTAGCTTAGATTTAGTTTTTATAGTTGTCTTCATAATCTGTCATAAAATCTCTAAAAAACCAAAAATAAAGTAACAAAATTATTAGCATAATTCTTAGTTTTAAGTTTCTGGCTTATTTGCTTACTAATACAAGTTCATTAAGTTTGTCATAAGCTATGCATAATCTGGTATTTGAGTTTTGTTCACTAGATCTGTTTTTTCATAAGCCAAAAATAAGATTTATGATTTTAAAAGGGTGTTTGGCACAACAGTACTATCTATAAGTTAGTACTGTTTGTGGTCTTGTGGTTTTTTTTTAGAATTTGATCAAAGCTCTCATTTAAGCTTGTCGAATGTAGTTTTTATAAGTTTGTTTAAAGTAAATCAGTGTTATGTAGTTAGTTTTTCTTATGTTCAAATTATTCAAACTTCATTTGCATTACTAGCTTAGATCTGTTTTTGTATTTGTTTTTCTTAGTCAGCCTTGAAACTATGGTGTTAAATCAGATGTTTAGTAATGCATATTGGCCTGCATTTGTTTGGAGTTAAGGGTTTGGTCTTCTTGGTTTAATTGCATATAGTATAAGGAAAAGCTAACTGTCCATGTTCTAGCTTAAATTTTTGTAAGTATTAGTTGTTTTTAGTTTTCAATTTTCGTTGAATAAGTAGTTTTTAAGTCATAGATTTAAGTTTCAAATTTGTTTGAATTATAAGCTTCTTTTAACACATCTGAATTTAAGCTAAAAAAATTGAATTTATCCTTTTTCAAAAATCAGTGTTCACTGATTTGTGAGTATGCTGTCTGTTTTCACAAGCTCTTTTTAATAAGCTCTTGTTGCTTTAAGCTATTTTGAAAAGCATTTTCTAGTAGAGTTTAAGCCAAGTTTTTAGAAAAACCAAGTTTCACTTCATAGGGTGCTTATTTGCTAGCTTATTTTTAAGCTCAAAGTGCCTTTAAGGCCTGTTTGGGTTTTAAATGTTTTGTATAAGTTCTTATTTTGAATTACTAGCTTATAGCTTATTCTGTGTGCTTATTCTTGTTCAATTAGTTTTTTAGGTTAGAATTAGCTTAATAGTAGCATAATCTAGCTTATAGTAGGCTTTTTAGATTATTAGCTTAAGAAAAAAAATAGTTTAGTGAATCTGTCATCTTTTCAGCTAGTTTCTAGCTTATTTAGGGCTTTTCATAAAAAGTTACTTTTATTAAAAATGTTTATTTTTAGGAGCTTTACAACTTTGCTTTTATAAGTTTTTTTTTAAAAAAAAAGGGGAAAGTGGAATATTATCGGGAGTTGAGAGCAAGATCGAAACCCACCGACATCAACACCCTCAACCCTTTATTACACACACACACTACCAATGCGCCCTGGAGTCTTTTTTCATTTGACTCTTACATGATTTTTTTCTTTATACACCATTTTGACCAATAAGCCTTGATAAGCTGCTATAGGCATATTTCAAAGTTATTCATTAAGTTGTGACACCAAGGTTAATTTTCCTTGGTTCTATTTTATATAGCTAATTTTCTGTATTTTTTTCTAGAATTGTTATAGATAATTTAGTTATTTTAAAAATTTATGTTCATTAAAATCACTTTAAAAACTCATAAAAAATAGATAAATTATCTAAAAAAAGATAAATTCTTTTTTAGAAAACTTCTTTTATCATATAGTTTGTAGGAAAATTGGTTGTTTTGCTTTCGTAGGGTCTTATTTGCCAAAAAATCGATTTTTTAAGACCGGGTTTGATTCTGTTATCGTTTTTCGCCCCCCCCCTGTTTTAACCGCTCATTTCACTCAGTTTTTGTTATAGTTTTTTGTTAAACTTACTTTTTAGTCTAATTAGAGTCCATTTAATAGAAAATTTATGTTAGGTTTATTTTTAGAAAATTAAGTTTTTTGACCTCCAGTGTATGGGTCCCGTTTTAGCGTTGTTTATTAAAATTTGGTTTCTCGTTATTGTCTTATGCTTATTTGTTAAAGTTGTTGTATTTTAATTTTAAAGGTAGATAATCAAATCTACCTTTGTCTTCAAATTCCAATTCATTGCGCCGAACCATCAAACGTGGTTTCCTATTTCACAAATCGTTTAGGGAATAACGACGGAAATCATACTTCACGGTTAAAATACAGTATTTTATTTTTATTTTTTTGTGTGTTGTAATATTTTCAAGGGAAACCTTGGGATTTATTCTTATACTTTTGTGTATTAATATAGTATAGTATAACTACAATCAATTTTTGGCGCCGCTGTCGGGGAATTGTGATTAAGATTCTCTCGTTTGAAGTTTGTTGATCGTGTTTTAGAGAACCTTTCGTTTTCGAAAGTTACGTTTTAGAAATCTAAAAAAAAGTAAAAATTATTTGTTTTCATTTAGTAGACAGTAGAAGATTAAAAAAATATTACAAAATTTTTGCCTACTTTTCTTTGTCTAATTTGTCAATTTAAAATTTACAAAGTTAGTAAAAGAACATCAACAAACAATACCTTCAATTGAGGTATTATCCATAATAAGTTCCCAACTCAAATTAAAAGATTTAAAAACTTACCATTTGTGTCACTTACGTGAACGCTCACCTTAAAAAGTAAAATTTTTAAGAGCTACCGTGATGTAAGTTGATTATTTGGTTTCATGTTGTCTTTCTCATTGTCCGTTAAATTAGATGTGAATAAAACTTTAGAAAAACCAAAATTATTTTTCTAATTATTTTTTTTTATTTTCCTTTAAATAATGCATGCGCACTAGAGTTCTATTTATCCTAACAATTCATAGTCACAATTCCAAGACGTCGGAAGATACAAGTTTCTAACATAGTAGAACCCGAGATTCGAACCTATTGATTTAACACCAATGGCTGAACGTCATGGATTGAGCTACTCCGTACCACTACGGAAGGGTACGGATAGAAGCTATTGTTTTATCCTGAAATCAATGCCGTTCATTTTGATTTATGTCGAATTTGCTTTCAGTTGGTTCAAGCTAACCATTTTACGGCCATGGAGCGTGAGAATGATCTTGATCATATCAATAGTTTCAAAAGGATTACTTTCGACTTTACGATTTAGGAATGTGCTAACGATATGTGATTAAGCTTTATGATGTTTCCATATTGTCGCTCGAGGTGACCGCTCCCTAAACTTGGTACGAGAAAGAACCAATCAAACTCAATCTTGACTTAGGAGGATCTCGTTACCATGTTTGTGCTAACCAATTTTCCTCCTCGTAAAACCCACTACCATTAATGAATGGATATTTCTCCGATTTACACAAATATTTGAGGAAACCTTTAGTGAAGCGTCGCTTGGGAACGAATTTAGCAGTTGATTTGTGATGCCCCATCACGGATTTACGGAGTTTTAACTCAAGTTGATACCCTTTTACAAATGGTTTTAATCGAAAATGAACATGACTTCCTCTAAATGCCGCGCGTGGGTGGACAATCTTTGGAGTAAACGACTAGTGAAGGCTTTAAAAAAAAAACCATAATTGGAAATAAATCAAAAGTTCGTTATTCACGTAATAGATCAAATGCTTCTAGAATGAATGCTACTTCTAGTAAAACGGATTGAGAGAATCGATAAGCTTGCAGATCAACTTTCGACATTAGTCGAAATTGTTTCTAAAAAAGTTGTTCATTCCCCGTCCAGTAACGCCATTTGAGGAATCTATGTGTTACTTGTGGTGGTGCTCTTTCTTGGTATTAATTGTCGGCTACCTCGATAACAATTCAGGCCTATAGTTGTTTGTGCGACTACGGGGTACTTACAATCAAGTAACCTCCAAAACCGTCGTTAGTAATCAAATGGCACCACAGGTTTTGCTCCGGTGCAAAACTATATGGTCAAATAGGTTTATTCAGATATCATGTTTCAAGGTGACATAATTTTAAATCGGGGGAATTATTTTCAATGGAAATCAAGGTTTTCAAAATCAAAAAAATAATCATGTCACAAATTTCATAACCACAGGATTTCAAAATCCAACCTTTTTCAAGTGCCTAATATATCAAGTTCAACAAGAAAATTTCAAATTGATTTTTCAAAGTTACAAGGAGGAATAATAATCAGATGTTAAAGGAACATGCAAGTCAATTCAACTCGTTGAAAGGATGACCTTAGAAATGAAATTCAAAACACGTTAAATCTCAACAAGCCGTCATGATGAATCATACAATCCCTTTTCAAAATAATTTCAAAACTATGATTTTGTGGATATGTTTCAAAACCAAGCCTTCAACTTGGGTACTCTTCCGAGCTAACACAATCCCAAAACGAAGGTGTGAGAATGAAAGCCAATCACTACTCGAAGTGGTGTTGATGCTTACGTGAGGACCTCGATTCCTAACTAATCCTTCTCCTTAAAAGGTAGAGGAACGAGGAAAACCGAGTGAGGACAACGGATAAAGAGCAAACAAATTTCTAAGGAAGTACCGCTCAAACCCACCTCCGGTTATCCCCATTTCTATTCCGGAACCTGATGTTCCGAAGACTTTGCCTAAAACCACTCCCAGTTCGGATAGCCCAGATATCTCTGAATAAGTTATTAAATAAGCTAAATATTCCCATATCTTTACGACGTGATAATCAAAAGTCCGTGATAAAAGCTTGAATCGATTGGAGTAGATCTACAAATTTTTCAAAGATTTGCGCTTTGACATTAGTTTCACGGATGCTTTACTTTTGATGCCAATATTTGCTCCTACGATTAAGAGTTTGCTCATGAATAAGGAAACGTTGCTTGAGTTAGCTAAGATTCCATTAAACGAGAATTGCTCGGCGATGCTTCTCAAAAAGATTCCCGAAAAGCTTGGAGATCCCGACAAGTTTCTTATTCCATGTAAATTCATCAGGAATGGATGTTGCTACGCCTGTGGCCGATCTTGGTGCGAGATAAATCGTATGCCTCTTTTCTATTTGGAAAAAGCTTTCTTTGCCTGAACATACACCAACTAGGATGACTTTAGAATTAGCGGACCGATTAATTACTTATCCTAAAGGACTCGCTGAAGACGTTTTTGTCAAAGTTGGGAAATTTCATTTTCCTACCGACTTTGTTGTTGTCGATTTCGAAGCTGATCCTCGAGTACCTCTCATACTTGGGAGATCCTTTCTGAGGACCGGTCGTGCTTTAATTGATGTTTATGGAGAAGAAATAACCCTTCGGGTTGATAACAGCTGTCACTTTTAATCTAGATCAAACACATAAGATACTCCTCTACCATATGACATGTGGGTAAAACAGAATTGACATCATTGATGCAGTTTGTGAGGAGTATGCTCCGGAATTTCTAGGATTTCCTAATTCTTCGGGTGGCAATCTCACCCCGACGTCTGAGACCCGTTTTACTTCCGAATTCATTTTTGGAAGGAAAAGATATTGATAGCTTATTAAGGATGATTCCGATTTCCACGGGAAAATTGATCATGCTAGATTTTAATCCGGTGGAGAAGGATATGTGTTTGATTGTAAAAATTGTTAATAATGAACCATTTCACTTCATCAATGGACCTTAATACCAAAGTGAAGTGACTGAGGCAAAAAGTTTCATTTGAAGGCCTCCGGAATTAGAATTAAAAGATTGGTCCGTCTCACTTAGAGAATATGCTTTCTTGGTAAGTTAAACGACCAAGTTTCCAGTAATTTATTGAAAAGGTTTAAAAAATGATGAATAAGATGACTCTTGTTAAGGTGCTCAAATCTCACAAAGGGCCATTGCTTGGAAATTCACCGACATTCTAGCGGTATAGACCACTCGTTTTTTTTACCATCAATCTTGATGGAAGATGATTATAAAAACTATGGTTTAAAGTCAAAGAAACGGGGTTAACCCAAAATTCATGAGGTATAAAAAGGAGGTCCTAAAACTTCTTGTGATGCGATATGATTTACCGATCTATGACAGCCCACTGGGTAGTCCGTGCATTGTTAATCCCTAAGAAAGGATGGAATAAACCTTGTGGCTAATGAGATAATGAACTTAATTTCGACAAGTGTAGTTTCAGGATGGAGAGTTTGTATTCCTGTACTAATATAGGAAATTAAATGAAGCGACTCGAAAAGATCATTTTCCATTACCATTTATGGATCAGATGATAGAAAGATTAGCTGGGAATGAGTTCTATTGTTTTCTAGATGGATTTTCAGGGTATTTCCAAATACCAATAGATCCCCAGGACCAGGAGAAAACTACTTTCACATGCCGTATTGAACTTCGGCGTCCAGACGCATGCCATTTGGTTGTTGTAAATGCTCCAGTACTTTTCAACGTTGTTCTGTTGGCACACTTATTCCATGATATGATCAAAAAGACCATGGAAGTGTTTATGGATGATTTCTCGGTTTTTGGGGATAGTTTTGATTCGTGCCTCTCCAATTTAGAAAAGATGCTAAAACGGTGTGAAGACACGAATTTAGTTCTTAATTGGGAGAAGTGCCACTTTATGTGTAGAGAAGGAATTGTGTTAGGGCATAAAATTTCAAAGTCGGGAATTGAGGTCGATCGTGCTAAAGTCGATGTTATCGCTAAGCTCCCTCACCCGACTATAGTTAAAGGTGTTAGGAGTTCTTAGGTTTGCAGGTTTTTACGCCGATTTATCCAAGACTTTTCTAAGATTGCTAGACCAATGACTCACCTTCTTGAGAAGGAAACACCGTTTGTGTTTTCTAAGGATTGTATTGATGCTTTTCAGACTCTTAAAAAGAAGCTTACCGAAGCTCCTATCTTAGTTGTCCTGGATTGGAACCTACCTTTCGAACTCATGTGTGATGCAAGTGATTTCGCGATTGGTGCGGTTTTAGGACAACGAAAGATGAAGCATTTTTAGCCTTATAAACATTATGATAGCAAGACTGATGACTGAGCTCAAATTCATGTAGGTCTACAACGGAAAAGGATAAATGCTTGCCGTATTTGTATATGCTTTGAAAATTTTTGTCCATATTTTGTCTTATCCGCAATGAGAATTGGATTATATACGGATCACTCGGCTTTTTAAATGTACCTATGACAAAACAAGTCGCTAAGCGAGTTGCTCCGGTGGGTTCTTCTCTTTAGAAGAATTGTGATATCACCATCCGTGATAAAAAGGAAAGTGGAACCTGCGGCAGAATTTATCTAGACTTGAGAATCCTCATAAGGATGTGTTAGAAAACAAAGACATAAATGAACATTTTCCTTTAGAAACTCTTGGAGTTATTTCTAGTGAAAGTACCCCATGTGTTAGGGTTTATGTTTTCCTAACTTAGTACCGACGGTATAAATAGTTAGTACCGTTAGTTATAGTTAGTACTGATAGTACAAAGTGTTAAGTACTGATCAGTTAGTTAGTACCGTTAGTTAGAAAATAGTTAGTACCATTTAAGAGATTTATATGAGATATCTTAGGAAAAGATATGTATGCGTTTTGTAAGCCTGTTAGGGTTTATCCTTAGTCTATAAAAGGATCCCTCTTGGCATAGTTAGAAAGACGACCTCAAGATATCTCATAGCAAAAGCATATCTAAATAGTTAGTAATCTATTATCGTTCAAAGCATATTAATAGAAGTTATTATTTAGTTCTACATTGTTTTTCTTAGTACTTGTGTAAAGATTCCGCATTAACACGTAGTATTCATAATCAGTGTTTCTATATAGTCAACTGTATTTATACATTTTGGCTATCATCCTTAATAGGTTGCAGAGATCTATTTCTAAGGGACTCACAAGTGGTATCAGAGCTTGTAGAGAAACTCTGAGTAAGAAGAACCACAAAAACACATCTGATTCATAAACTCTTCAAATCCTATCAATGGAAGGATCAGGTAATGACAACCCTCCACCAATACCACCACCACCAACAACACCTCAAACAGCACCACAACAAGCCCCTCACATTGTATCAACCATCAAACTCCCTATTTTGAAGAAGTAAGAATATGACATTTGGGCAATAAAGATGGAGCATTACCTAGCATATACAGACTATCCTATATGGGAAGTCATTCAAAAGGGTAATGGTCCTGTAAGTGTCACTACTGATACTGATGGGGTAATAAGGGTTTTACCTCTAAGAACTGCTGAAGAGACTTTGGCTAGAGAAAGACAAAGAAAAGCAAAGACTATCTTGCTTATGGCTTTACCAGAAGATCACCTAGCAAAGTTTCACAAAATGACAGATGCAAAAGACATGTGGGAAGCTATCAAATCTAGATTTGGTGGCAATGATGAATATAAGAAGATGCAGGAAAAACCCAAAGCATTGGTGACCATTGATGGATAAGATGTAGATTGGATAAATCATTCAGAAGAAGATGAAGATTATGCTTTGATGGCTTGCAACAGCTCAGAATCAGACACAGAGGAACTTCCCACTCCCCCCACCCCCCCACCCCCCCCCCCCCCCCCCCCCCCCCACCCCCCCCCCCCACCCCCCCCCACCACCCCCCCCCCCCCCCCCCCCCCCCCCCCCCCCCCCCCCCCCCCCCCCCCCCCCCCCCCCCCCCCCCCCCCCCCCCCCCACCCCCCCCCCACCACCACCACCCCCCCCCCCACCCCCCCACCCCCCACCCAACCCACCCCCCCCAAACCACCCCCCCCCACACCCCCCCCCCCCCCCCCCCCCCCCCACCCACCCCACCCCCACCCCCCCCCCCCCAACCCACCCCCCCCCCCCACCCCCCCCCCCACACAAACCCCCACACCCCCCCCCCCCACCCACCCCTATCTTAAATAAGTGTAAAGAGTCTTATGCTAACCTTAAAAAACTGTATGATGCCCAGAGAGAACAACTTAGTTGATGCAAGCATGGAAATATAAGGCATGATACTCATAGGTCTTAAGAAAGTTGGAAGCCACACAGTTAGTTGCTCATCATCAAGGTTATCTTTGGTATGAACAAAAAGGTTAAATTTATGAAAATAGATTTAAATGATTAAAAATCAGATGTTCTAACATACATAAGATTTTGTTGAGACAGATGCCAAAAAGAAAAAGAAGATTTAAAGGCTAAAGTAGAAAATTGGCCATTTCTCTTTCTAAGATTTCTAGTAAACTGCCTTAATACCTAATGTGTTGCATAATGATAGTTTGGGCCTTGGGTATGAGGATCATAGATATGATGGTATTTTGAGCTATGAAAACTTGATAGTTTTACAAAGTGTTTTTATGAATAAAGAGAGTGAGTTAGAAAAACAACCTTTGTATGATAGGTTTGTTACATCTGATGGAATGCATGATGTTCCCCCTCCCATGACAGGGAATTACATGCCTTCAGGACCTGATGTAGAAATAGATGATTCATAAGTTTTTTTATGCGTCTAAATTAGAACTATCACAGTGAATCGGAAACAAACACCTTACGATTTTAGCTTCTTGTGACGTCTGGTTAGTGTAGAATCACTTGATGTTTGCTCATCTGAACAAGTTGTTAAAGAACCCATAGTTGCTTGTGAAACAAAAATGTTTGGAATGATGATACTATCATTGAGGGTATGAGTCTGACTCTGATGATGATTGTGTGTCTTTTACTTTTAAAAGAAATAGTACAACCTAGTTTTGATGTTGATTCTGATAAGCATGTAATACCTCTAGGCCGAAATTGTTAAAAATTAAACACACCATAGTCATTTTCCTCAAAGTTAATAAGAAAGAATTAAATGAATCCAAAAGAGTGGGTTGGGTCTATGGTTTTACAAGAAGAGCATGTTTTGATTTGCTGGTAGTTTTAGTCAATTTAATAAGAGATTGTGTTATCATGAAATAAAAATGGCTAAGCAAGTTGTTTTTTTTTTTTTTTTTTTTTTTTAAAATTTTTTTTATACATAAAAATTAAAAGATGGTCTAAAGTGAATGAAGCATTAGGAGGAGAGTAAACCTAAATGGAACATTGTCCAAAGATATAGAATCATCAATAAATAATTTGCTTCCTACAGCCAGTAACTATCTAGAAGGGTATAATTCCAGTTAATACTGCCTAGACCCTGCTGTACTAAACTCAAGCGTTAGTATACTGCCTAGACAAAATTCTAGTAAAGATAAGTACTAATAGTGCTGCCAGGAAAGTTAATACTGTTAAGACCCAATATGATATGATAATAGCCATAAACTGTTTTTCAACAAAGTTCATTAACCTTTTAGTAGTTAGACCATTTATTAGTCCAACAACATCAAAAGCTACTACTGTTAAGAGCCTTAATCTAGCTGGGTTGCGAAACCAAAACATGAAGACTTTGACAATTTTCCATATCAAATTGCTGCATAAAAGACCTTTGACATTATTTGATTAAATTGATTGCACTTAGCAGGTTCAAGTCAGTTCTGGCCCTTGCGGACTTAAAAAAATACTAGTTACTTATTGACAGAGGCAATTCATTAAAAGAGTGTGATTGTGTATTGCTACAATGATCTGTAGTTTTGTGGTTTGTGAGTCTATACTATTTTTTTTTGGAGATAGCAAATAAGAGTGTCAGATGGAAATTTTGTTCGGTATCTTTTATTATTGTTGCTGATGTATGTTTTGAGATATTTCGTGAAAACACTAGGGTTTTTCACTAAACTCCTAATATATAAGCGTTAAAGTCTGGAGGGGCAAGAAAAGATAATATGCTTGAAGTATATTAGTACAACATGCATTAAATTAAACTACAAAGATCCTATCATTCCTAGAATTCCATAGGACTTGCTTGCAAAAGGTTTGGTTGACAATTATTTGAAAATGGCTAAACATGGTGTATGTTTAGTTTGGTGAAAGTGATGGTGGTGGTGGTGAATTGGGTGGTGGAGGTTGTGAGAGCATGTGTTCTATGTAAGAAAACATGTATTGGAGTTCATCTCTCAATCCAAAGATAAGAGTACGGTTGTGAATGCAACACAAACATGAGTCTCCATGTGCCTCAAGAAGGTTCCAAGGTATGGGATGACCAAAGATAGGTGGAGAAGGTGATGGAGTATTAAATTGGACATCAAGTGGGGTAATTGGTGAAAGGGTGAGAGTGATGTCCATTGATGTATTTTCTTGAGTTGGAGGTGGTGGAGGAACTCTTGGAGGAGGAGATGTTGGTGAGTTTAAGTAACCATTGGTTGATGGTGATGTGGATGATGTTGGTGATTTGGGTGTGTAGTCAATGGAGGATGAGGAAGTACCTTTGGTTGATGGTGTTTTTGAAGGTGCATTAGGAGCACTAAGGGATGAGAGTTGATGTTCGGGTGATGGGGTTTTAGTGTCATCATGAGATAAATCCATAAATAATTGTTTTGGTGGAATGATGTTAATTTTTAGTCTTTTAGAGGCTTTGTAAATGGAGGCTCTAGTGGATGCCATGGTGGTTTATGGTGGTTGATAGAAAATGAAGAAGATGATGAGATGGTGGTGATCATTTGGAGGGAATTTATTGGATGAGAAAGGTTTAAAAATGGAATGGATTTGAATTTGTTTAAGAATTCCCAAAATATGTTCAAGTTTTCTGGGTATATATAGGTGAGGCTAGATAAAAGATATTCACAAAGCAGAAAGAAACAGTAAAATCCATGAATCAGATGGTCGGTCCCCTTAATTAATGGCCGACCCCATATCTTTAAGGGGGCCGCCCTTATGAATTAAGGGGGCTGCCCATCTGGTGTTTTTCAGAGGACCAAAAATTTGATTTTTGTAACAATTTTGTGAGAAAGGTTGTGTTTTGGTGGTCAAATTGCAGCAAGTCCCATGTAAACATATATGAAATCAAGTATATCATGCATGTTTGCAACAAACAAAAAAAATATATAAAATAAGAATGCATAATTATAAGAGCATACTAATAATTCATAGAGATTAAAGGTCCTAAGCAAGCTAAACAAGTTCAAGTTCATCCGACTAAGTCGGGTTGTCATCACAAAATTAATTAAACATAAACATAAGTTCACATAAAGTCCTAAACAGATTATTCTACTAAGCCAATCATCCTTCAACGTCTTCATTTCTTTTTCTTCCCGAAGACTCCTAGTAATGCCTTGCCAAATGATTTGAATCCACCTCTAAGTTCCTTATGCATTTGTTATGTTTGATTGAGCAAGTCGGTTTGACGCTCGAAGAGAAGATCATCATTTTGTTCAGAAGAAGTGGGAATGTCGTATGGTTGGCAATCGAGAGGTCTGAGAGAGTTTAGGTAAGTAGTAGGAGATGGGGTACTAGCACGAGAAGCACCATCATCCTCATCATTATCTCCTTGGTGAGATGAAGATCCACGGTTATGATGGGCGGAATTTAATGAGACGAAGTGACGGGCTTTTCCATGATCACTTCAAGGTTGACAAGTTTGTCTTAGAGCAAGTGGACGCGTAACTTGTTCAATGACATCGTAGATGCCATTGTCAAGATGAGGGTAGTATTCCATGACATGTCGAAAGAGACGTGTCAAGAACATACCATAAGGAAGACGGGCTTTAGGAGTTGCCTGTGCACTTTCAATTCTTTTGACAATGAAATAGGCAAGATTATATTGTTGCTCGGCTAGGATACAATATAATATATGAGCAAGGCAATCTGGGAGATGGTCCCGGTGTCCTCCTAATCCGAACACATTCTCATAAATGAGTCCGTTCCATCTTTTCAAGTCTTATCTAAGTTCTTTGGTTAGAACTTGATTTGGTGAAAGAATGACGTTTTTGTGTTTGATTTTGCGGTTAGGGTCAACATGTTAAAATTGAAGAAATTGATGAATTTCTTCAGGAGTAGGAAGGTCGGTATGATATGGTCCTTCGATTTCTTGGGAGTATGCAAGAGACCCAAGATCCCATTCGTTTGTGAATACGGCTTGGCCATTGAATGGAATTATGAGGATTTGACGAATTGTTGGAGGGAATGAGTGATGAATTCGTTTTGAATCATGAAGGAGATAAGAATGACGCCCGAGTCATCTTTTTGAAGAGTGACTTGCCTATAAAAGTCCAGAATAAAACTAAGAACAATTGGCTCATTAATTTCATAGAGACAATTGAGACGTATGTTAGAAAAATAGCGATTGATGTAATCAGATGTGTAGTAAAGTTTGATCAACAACTCTACCCTCATGAATACATCGATTTTTGATAGGTTTGTAGAAGTGTGCGATAGTAGGAGAAATACCGGGTGTTTGGGATACTTTGGAAATGTAAGAACGGGTAAGAGAGGTATCACCAACTGTTGCTCGAGGCATGTTTATCACCTAAACAAGATAACAACGAAATAAATTTTTAAAAGAATAAAAAATAAAAAAAATAAAGTTTTGAAAAACGACAAATGTGAGACAAGGATTACTTCGACTCCTAAAAATAAAAACCTAAGAAGTAATCCATATGTTCCTTAATTTATTTTTAACTTAATCTAGGGTGTCGAAGAATATATATTAGTTATATATTTCAACATCTATAAAATACCCAAACATATCCCTAATCAATACAAGACTTGACTAAAATTGTTCGAAAGATATACGTTTAAGTTTTGTATATTTTGTGACCAAAATATTAGTTTGTTATTTTTGACTTGACGAGAGTTAAATGGTGTTTATTTTGACTTAACACTATGTTTTAAAACGTTAAACCAAACGCCCCTTTATTTTATACTTTTTATAAAGTGTATCAATATTTATATATATGAATTATATATCTTGATGACTTATACAAGTTAGTTATGTGTTTATACAAGTGACAAAAATATAGTGATGGTCATTTCGACTCTAAAATCGATCCTAAAAAACGAACCAAGCACCCCTTAATTTTTATAAAACTTTATTCATTGTTTGAAAAATAAGTATTTAGGTATGTATGTTTCGATAGTCAATGTATAATCAGTTATGAACCGTGTTTTTTGGTCATGATCAACAATGTATAGAATTTGTTTTGAAATTTAAATATATATATATATATAAATTTTCGAACCCAAAAAAATCGTGACTCAATCCTATTGAAAATCTTGAATTTCTATGACTACGGGAATCATTATAGTTATGGATTTCCTAGACCTAATCATAAAAATATAAAAGATACAAAAATTATGAAAAATACCCAATTTTGGTTTGGAACAAAATTGGATGAAATC
This sequence comes from Tanacetum coccineum, assembly GCA_026074375.1. Lineage (NCBI taxonomy): Eukaryota > Viridiplantae > Streptophyta > Magnoliopsida > Asterales > Asteraceae > Tanacetum > Tanacetum coccineum. Next base: position 38,139 of record BQNB010024877.1, read on the forward strand.
GAAGGATAAAAATAAAAAAAATCTTACAATAGGTGTTGTTAATCATGTTGTAGGTGTTTGCCCCTTGCGAATTTGGTTAGATTTTGAGTTTGAGGATTGTTTTTTGAGATTTTTGAGTGTGTGTGTTCGTCACACAGTAGCAGGAGGAAAAAGGAGAACCAGAATGGGTGTTTGGATTTGGGTTTTACGCAGGAAGGGGTTTGTTTGGCGAAATTAATGGCCGGTCCCCTTAAATATAAGGGGGCCGCCCACATTAACCCGGCCAGTCCCCTAAATTTTAAGGGGGCCGCCTATCTGAGAATTGTTTTTTTGATTTTGACTAGTTTTGTAATTAAACAATTATCAAAATACGTCAGGAGGTACTAGTAATATTATTTTATATACTCTAGTCGTTGAAGAAATGAAGTTGAAGACGAGAAAAAAATACTTGACACTTTTAATTAGCTTTTCGTTAAGTTAAGTAAACTTAAATAATTTCCAATGAAATAATTAAGTTGTCAAGATTTTTTTTTGGATCGAGAGATGGTTTAGAGATGATTGACGAAATTTAATTGACATTTTAATTAACCTTTCGTTAATTAAAAACACTTTGATTACTTCGGATGAAATAATCAAGTTGTCAAGCCGAGAGGAGATTTAACGAGGATTTAATGACGTTTTCAATCAACTTTTTGTCAATTTAATAAATCAATTACTTCGGATGGAATAATTAATTGTCACGATTTGTAATATTTGAAAAATGATAAATATGTGACGATAGATAATAGAATGGAGTTAAATCTTGATGAGAAGATTTCGATAGACGTAGTTTATTGTAGACGTGTAGACGAGGCGGACGTCGTAGTCGAAGGGAGTTTGTTTCATCCATAGTGTTTTGATGTCATGCCTTTCCGGCGTAAGATGAAAAACTAATCTGTTGGGATTTTAGATCTAATTAACAATTAAACATATCACGAGTACCCAGCGGAAAGATCAAACAAGTATAGAATTATGTAATTAACAAGAGATAGATATATACCTTTAGCAAGGAACGTTAGACTGCTTATAGCAATAAATGTAACACCGTCTTCAATATACGTGTATGTATAATACCACGCGAAACCACCAAGATCAAAAGAATGATCTCTCTAAGTATTCATAAACAATACGTTCTTAGCAAACAATGTGTATGCTAGTACTAATAGTGTTTAAACAAATGATCTCTTCGTCTTTGAATCAATCAACACACCAAACACCTTCTTGAGATTAAGTCACAAAACAAAAACCCTAAAGGGTTGTTTGTTTGATCATACGACAAGGAGGAGGAAAAACAAAACCCTTTTTGTGGGTTTGGGGCCGGTTGAACACAAAGAAAGACAAGGGAGAGATTTAGGGTTTTTTAGGTTTTAAGTTATGGTTTACAAAACACCCTAAGACCTCCTTTTATAGCCCTTACAATCTTGGTGAAAAATCAAGCAATCTCCTTCCATATGAAAGGAGATATTCGGCCGGCTAGGAAAGAGGGGACAAACCAAATCTTTTCCTTTTCCCGATTTTGCATATTAGTCCTTTAACTATTAACGAGTAATATTTATTCTTGTTAAACTTTTAACGATCGTTTGTTTAAACACTAATTAATATATTAAATACATTGTTCTACATATTAACGTGTGCGTCCCCTTAGGCTCGAATAAATTTCCCGGACATATATAATTTATATTTGTTCATATTCCAACAGCTCCCACGTGGACATGTATAAATTATATAATAACATTAGTAAGCGTCTAGCAACACGCCAATGCACCCAGAAACATCCGGGTGTGGTTTCTCAAAACACGGACAAAATGATTTATGAATTTACAATCCATTTGTTTCTGATACCGTGTTAAAAATGGATATGGATCAATGTCATTCCATTATTTAACGATTTTGTTTCTCGTATATGTAACTAATCAAGATTACCAAAAATCAACGAGACATATCTACATGAGTTTTCGGGTACGACCATACACACATTTGATTAATTCTACGAGGGGCCCAGTGGCATCATTCTTCAATTATTGAAGGAACGAATTCCATATTGACTACAAGCGCCAAGTCATCATGTTTCAAAATCACTTCTGAAATGGCCCTTATTAGTTATCCATTTTCAGGATAACTTAGACTAGATCAAGAAGAATTATCCACATATACAAAACCTACTTGCATCTCAAGTCTAAGGGTTTTTGTAAATAAAATCACTTACAAGATTTACTTGATGACGATGATCCATAAAGTAAGATTCTTGTGGTTGGGGAAATCCAATACTCATCTTATGAATATCATGTGAGTTTGGTGGACACATCCTTAATATCTATAATATCAACAATCACTCAGAATTGTCTTAATTTAACAATATTCCCATATTATTAATCGACAATGGATTAATTTAGAATAATAACTATTATTATTCACAGATTTAAACATGCAAATATAGGATACAATTTAAGATATATGTATAACAAAATACCAAGTATCATTATCATAAAATAATTGTTCAAACATCCATTATCCAAATACTAAACACAGATCTACATGAAACTACTAGCTAAACGAAGTCCTATGCTCCTATCATGTTGAGTAAGCTTTCCTTTAGATAAAGCCTTCGTAAAAGGACCAGCCAGATTGTTATCTGTGTGAACTTTAAGGAATCTTATTTCGCCTAGTGCAATACTCTCGCTGACATAATGATATCTCCTATGGTAGTGTCTGGTGCCTCTCTTAACTCCCGGTTCGTTAGCAAAATGAAGTGCGGCTGAATTATAACAAAAACTTTCTAATAGGTTCATTTATTGTTGGTACTATACCAAGCCCTGAAATAAACTTCCTAATCCAAACAGCTTCCATCTCTGCTTCTGAAGAAGCTATGTAATTCAGCTTATGTAGATGGCTTTGTAGTAGTACTTTACTTGGAGCTTTTCTAGTCTATTGCGCTTCCGTTCAAAATGAAACGTATTCTGTCAGAGATTTCATATCATCTATATCGGTCTCAAATCCAGCATTGTAATAGCAATCAACTCAAAGTTTAGCTTCCAGATTTCCATCATAAACCAAGAACATATCTTTAGTATTTCTTAAATACTTAAGAATATTTTTCATAGTAGTCCAGTGACATTCACTAGGATTCTGTTGAAACTGGCTTGTTATATTTTGCCCAAACGCAACATCAGGTCTAGGGCATCTTACTACATACATAATGGAACCCACAGCCGAAGCATAAGGTACATTTTGCATATGCTTCACTTCTTTAAGTGTTGAAGCACATTGTGTTTTGTTCAAGTCAAGTCTTTCTTGCATGGGGATATGACCACATTTGGAATTATCCATTTTATATCTCTTTAAGATCTTATCCATGTAAGCATTTTGACCAAGTCCAATCAATCGCTTTGACCTATCTCTATAGATTTTGATTTCAAGAATAAATGCTGCTTCCTCCAAATCCTTCATAGCATAACACTTTCCAAGATAATCTTTTACACTTTGTAAACTTGGAATGTGATTTCCCATGATGATTATGTCATCAACATATAAGATGAGGAATGTAACATTGCTCCCACTAGCCTTTTGATATACACATGGCTTATCAAAATTTTGATCAAATCCAAACCTTTTGATTTCCTCATCAAATCTTTTATTCCAGCTTCTTGATGCTTGCTTAAGACCATAAATGGATCTTTGAAGCTTGCATACTTTTCTGGGATGATTAGAATCAACAAAACCTTCAGGTTGCACCATATAAATGTCTTCATCAAGATAAACATTTAAGAAGACTATTTTTATATCCATTTTCCATATCTCATAATCATATTATGCCGCTATAGATATGAGAATCCTAATAGCTCTAATGTCAGCGACGGATGAGAACGTTTCTTCATAATCAACCCTGTAGAGTTGAGTAAAATGGGCTTTAAACCGTTATCATATACCTCTAAACCCTAAATTCCATGAAGGGTTAATATCTAAAGTGAATGTACAAGCTACTAAAGCATATGTACAAGTAACATAACATCTCATATGAATATACATTCTCTTCAAAGAAAGGTACAAGTCTTTAATACATAATGTACAAGTCATTAATGCATGATATCCAAAATAGCCATTTTAACTCCGTTTTCCTAAGTAATCTTGTACAACCCATCAAGTACAAGTTACAAGCAAGTCATACACTTCATTTTCAATCCATATTCATCCTCATTTCATGAAATTACAAGAAATCCAAGTCAGAAACCCTAACCCAAGTTAAATACTACACTATGACCCGTTTCTTCGTTTTTATCCATCATAAACCTAAACCAACCCTCAAATAAGTTGTAATAACTTACTTTACAACATTACTAATCATATACAATCATCATTTCATCATTTCATCTCAATTATACACAAAATGAATCCAAGAAACCCTAAACGTACCAAAATGGAACATTTGACCCGTTTACTCGTTTTTAACCATTTAAACCTCCAACAATCAATCAAGTGCCATTGTAAACTCATAAAATGAGTTTACAATCCATCATCTATCATTTTCCTAGCAATGTACAAAAGTTATAAGCCTTGAAAACCCTAATGAAACCCTAATGTACCCTAAAATGACCCGCGGCTTATTCATTCATTTTCAACCCATTTTAACCCAAACCACCTATCAATTTTCTCTGATAATCCCTGATACAAACCTTGAGAACATATTTATATCATTTCATGATCAATGTACACGAAATCCAAGCTTAAAAACTCAATCCGAGCCCTAACCCACTTCACTTGAACCCGTGAACCCTTTTCTTGCAAAATTACCCATTTTAAACTCTCCTTTGCACAAAAGCACCTCAATGACAAGCACCTCTATGTTCCTAAGCAGCTTACCCACCTGCTATGACCATTTCTTGGTCTCAAATGAAGCCACATGATGGCCTTGTTGGCTTACTTCAGCCGTGCCACCGACAACACTCAAAACACCTCACACAAGCTTCCACCTTGCACCATAGCCTTCCTTACTCAGACCCTAGCCTCTCAACATCACCCCCCATGTGTCCTAACCTAGTTATCAAAGTTTCTTGGACTCTAAGGGTCTTCAACACTATAAATAGAGGCACATACTCTTCATTTCAAAGCATCCCCACTTCCTCCTCTATAACCTATCATAGCAGCAATCCTTTGCTCAATATGTATTCTAAGAGATCTTAAGAAGCTCCAAGTACAGAAGTGAAGTAAAAGAAACCAAGAAAATAAGCTCGGAAGTCGTTATTCTAGGCGTATGAAGCTAAAAGTCCCGATTTCGACCCGTTTCCAAGCTATAAGCTCAAACCCAGGTTTTGGATGTTCCACTTCTGCTCCTACACTCTTATAATGTTCATATGATCCTAAATAAACTCTTGTTAAAGTTTCATAACTCAATTCCGTCATTTTGTCCATTTTGGATCCAAAACCGTACACCCAAACTAATTTGTAGTGTTTTTCGCAAACTAAATGGTATAAGGGCCTAAAGGTTGTTATAATCTATCTAACATGCGTAATTTAATGTTAATATAACCATTTTATTGATTATTGAAGGAATTTGATCTTAAAAACTACGCGTTTATGTTTTGAAACCTAATTTAACCTTTTGCGGCCTAGCTTAACGAATCATATTTTAACTGTCGTTATGTAAACCTTTAATATTTTAGCATATATTACAAGCTATAACCTGCTAATATCATTTAGAAACTTAAAATAAGCTTGCATGGCATTTTGGACTTGTTTTGCAAAAGTATTCCATGCAAGGGGTATATATCGTAACTTTCTGAAACTTATAACTAAAAGGACTGAAAATGTCATTTTATCAAAGTTATAACTATAGGGGTCTATTATTGTCACTTTTCAAAGTGCAAGGTTTATTTGTAAATCTTTTAAACCTGAAGGACCAAACTCGTAAAAGTGCAAACTCCGAGGGTATATTTTGCCACTTTTCATTCTCAAGGGTCTAAAATGTAACATTTTGAAAATGTATAAAACTATATTCAAAACATTACAAGACATAACTTTAATTAACGCTTGACGTGCCTTAACTTTTCTAGAATAATGATAAAACGCTAAAACCCACTATGTTATAACCATAATATCATTCATCATCAATGTGCCTTTAGAAATCATGCCCCAGATCTCTATTGTACCACAATACTAGGGAGCTTCATATTAAGGAGTTTCATCTTGGTATTACGTTTCTGACTTGATTGTTGGTTTACGATTTAAAGTGCCCTAGCTCCTCAAACCATTTTACTGGAATACTTCTGAATTATGATGGCCCAAACGGTGATACAATAATTCCAAACTTCCAATCAAACTCATAACTCTTAGAACCAAAGTTCTAAAGTAACAATCTTCCTAAGACTGACATATTACTCAGTTGCATGACTGGCTGTTTACTATAGTTTGCTATATCAACCTCCCCCGTTAAGATTGTAATAAGGTTGTCAACTTTCATTTTGGAATATTTATTATATCTACCTATCAGGTAAGATTCATAACCTCTCCTTTACTCATTTACATGTTTTATCAACCCCAGGGGGACACATGCTTGTTACAAACGCTATTACAATACCTATGTATCTATAACAATGATGATTACTTTTTCAAAGACTTAGTGAGTCTTTTATAGCCTCACTTTTAATATCTTTTAATTCTTTCATAAAGCTGGAGGGGGGGGGGTACAGTGCTAAAAAAAAAAAAGTTTATTGAAAATTTACAAGTGTTTTTTTGCCAGATTATATGCTATCCTGATATACCATTACGACTAATGTCTAAGTTACTATATGCCAAAAGTCCCTCATTATCATGGACCATTAATCACTTACGGGTGAACGCAAATATTGTGGATAGATCTATCGGGATTGACGAATCCTGTTTGTGTTAGCCGGATAGGTAACCAAACACACTATATTTGAATTTCATAGGTATATGGCAATTACTTACACCGAGGGCCATTATCTCTCCTATATATATATCACTTCATTTAGGTATATATATACACTATGCATTTGGTGCCATAGCTTAGACCAAGACCAAATTAGTCCAAACAGACCAAACAAGAACCTAACGCAATAATACACTGTACCATTTTTCATGATAGATTGGCCTTCGTTGCAATAGTACAGATACCGAGTGTATAACAACATACCAACATCAAATTCACAATGCAAATTTTTCATAATATTTGTGCTTGTACAATTATTAACACTATGACTTGTATTCAACTATTATCAAACCTATGATTTCACCTCAACCATTGGTTGACTTTTACATGGATACTCTCAGTAATTAGAGCAACTTGCGGCACGGAGTGCATGTACTTGAAGTGGCTAAAAACTGGTATCATTCACATTGTTGTAACTAATTTTTGGGACATGCCTTTGTAAAACTCTAATTTTAAATGAATGATAACGTATCTTTTGAACAACGTCTCTTTTGAGTCGTTTTCTATGATTATGACTGTTGTACTTTGAAGTAATACCCCATATTAGCTTCCGCTGCTATATTGTAAAAGTGGGGGTGTTACAATTTCCTCATCAAATCTTTTATTCCATCTTCTTGATGCTTGCTTAAGACCATAAATGGATCTTGTATACTTTTCTGGGATGATTAGGATCAACAAAACCTTCAGGTTGCACCATATAAATGTCTTCATCAAGATAACCATTTTAAGAAGGCTGTTTTTATATCAATTTGCCATATCTCATAATCATAGTATGCCGCTATAGATATGAAGAATCCCTAATACTCTAATCAGCGAGGGTGAGACGTGTCTCAATTGAGACCCCGTAGAGTTGAGTATAACCCTTTGCTACAAGACGAGATTCATAGGTGTGTACAATACCATCCATGTCAGTCTTTTTATTAAAAATATACTTACTCCCAACAGTCTTACAGCCAGGAGGAAGATCGACCCAGGGACCCATACCATATTGTCCCATCAATGGTTTGTATTCCCATTCATAGCATCGATCTACTTATTAGATTCAAAATTTAATATCGCGGCTTTATAGCTAGTGGGTTAATTAAGATCCCCTAAACTATACTCCTCCGCCTCTACATTTAGACATAAAAGATTCGGAGCTCGACGTGTCCTTTCAGACCAACGAATCAGAATCTCTTCTTCATGAGTGTGTTCAAAACCTTCAACCTCACTTGGGAATTTAATTTCTTCAAGATCTATGGCCCTCCCACTGACTTCTTGAGTTATGATTTTTCTCAAAGAACTCAGCATACCTCGTAACAACTATTTTGTTTTCAGGTGGGAAGTAAAAATAGTAACCCATTGTTTCCTTTGGGTATCCTATAAAGATACACTTAATAGATCTTTGTTGGAGTTTGTCAGCGGAATCCCACTTAGGCCACCTCACATCTCCTAGACCTTAAGTAAGACAATTAGGAACTTGTTCCCATACCATAGTTCATATGGTGTCTTATCAACCTTCTTGGTTGGAACCATATTGAGAATGCGTGTTGCAGACTCTAGAGCATAATCCTAAAAGGATAACGGCAGAGTTGTAAGATTCATCATAGATCGAACCATGTCTAACAAAGTACGATTTCTCCTTTCAGACACGCCATTGTGTTGTGGTGTGTATGGAGGAGTAAGCTGTTGGACAATTCCACAAGCTTTAAGATAATCTTTAAACTCTTGGCTTATGTATTCACCACCTTGATCTGATTGAAGAGCCTTGATTGTGTTCCTGAGTTAATTGTCCACTTCATTCTTAAACACCTTGAATGTTTCAAAGACCTCATGTTTATGTTTAAGAAGGTAAAATTTTTGTTAAACATAACCAGTATCGACTATAATCCACTCCTGAATGTAATAGAAGTAGCTACACCTTGTTTTACACATTCTAAGTGACCGACACACATCAGTTATGTTATTCCAAGAAGACCAGTCGCCCGTTCAGGACGATGTGGAAACGATTTCCTTGTTATATTACCCGATAAACAAGATACGCATTAATCAAATGACTCATCGTCTGCTGATTTTAAAAGCCCTTCATGTTGCAGCTTTTCAATGTGTTTCTTACTTATATGAGCAAGACGGCAGTGCCATAGATAAGTGGAGTCTAAATTGTGTTTGGCTCTTTTAGTGCTAACATTATAAATAGACTTAACATTTGGTACAAGATTATGCATATCGATTTCATAAATACCATTGCTGGGAATAACATTAAAATAATGAACATTATTCTTAGAAACTGAAATACCAAAATCTGTAAAATGCTAGACAAATCCATTTTCAACCAAACGGTGAACTAAAACAACACCTCTAGTTATAGAAGGTGCATAATGACAATTGTCTAAACAAATCACAAGGCCATTAGGTAAAAATAAGTCAAAAATTCCAATAGCTTCTACTTATTTCAGCTTTTCTTACTCCTCCAAGACCATGTTTTGTGTTACAAATATGAGTACCACAACTAGTGTCATACACCCAGGATTTAGTAGGAAAAGAAAATAATTCTATTATGAAGACATCTGAAGAACTGGCAGTGCCAACTTGCTTCTTCTTCTTAATCAACTCAGCAAGGTAAGCATGATAATTCCTCTTACAATGACCCACCTCCTTGCAGTGGTGACAGGTGTCATCCTTAGCTGGGTGCTTTTTAGCAGAAGGTTTAAGGTTTTTAGGCTTAGGGATATAAACTTGTTTATCCTTTCCCTTGCCATTAGCTTTACCCTTACCTTTAGCTTTAAGCGATTTCTTATTAGATTTCTAGATTTTACCACCTTTAATCATCATTACTTATGATGTTTCAGCCTTTTTAGGTAAACCTTTTGCATACTCAATGAGCATAGCATGTAGTTCACCAACTTTCTTCCCCATGTCATGCTTGTTTCAGTGAGGCCATTCAAGATTAAACCAATACTAAGCTGTTGTGGGAGCACATAACCAAGACGTTCTAGTTCAACATAATTCTTCATCTAATGACATATGGGCCAACTGGTTTTCCCTCATCCTGTTTGCAAGCATGGAAAGTTTGGATCAGGTCAAACCACTCCACTGCGCAAGTACTCGGAATCGGTAGGTGAAGCAGGGGAAATAGGTTGTTTAATGACAAACATTTTCCTTTTCAACTCTCAAGACTAACTTAAGTTGACGAAACCAGTCATTGAAATTGTTTCCAGAAATTTCAAACATCGACCTGAAAGCCGAATGGTTCATGTTTTAGACAGGTAGTTCCATTTACAAAACATAGTTAAAGTTCAATGATATTGGCTAAAATATACATATTTTTTACCTCGTAAAACACTATAAAATGACGAAAAACACTAAAATATAGATAATTATGTTGCAAATATGTTTGTATTGTGTTTTTATGTCTTACAGGTAAAAAGGATTGAAAACGAAGCAAAAACGGTAATTTTCGGGTGACTTTCGACGACGTTTTCACGTTTATCGAGGTTCAAACGAAGTCATGAATATTCCTCGATCACACCATTGGAAAGAGCACGAAAAAACGAGTCCAACGGTACCGGCCTTTTATATTTAAACCTTTTTATTTTGAACCTTTTTCGTCCCTGTTTGAACCTTTAGTTATAATGGACCAGACCAAGTTAAAATGGGCTTATATATTAAATTTTGCATATAAATACATGAGGCTATGCTTGGCACAGCGGTAGTGTGCATAGCCTCTCTTCCAAGAGGTCCAGGGTTCGACTCATGCTGAGGGTTTATCCCCTCATTATCCACGTCAGCTGCCACGTGGTGCCACGTGGCGGACCCAACCCGAACTCGACCCGGACCCTCCCACTTGGAGGCTATAAATGGAGCACGCATCAGCTGCATTTGAGTGTTAGAGAGTAGATTTAGTTTTATAAAAAAAGTAGTGTAGGTTAGTTTATTTTAGGAGTAGTGTAATTTAGTTTAGCTTATTGTAAAAGCTTTTTTAAGCTTATTAGTTTATTGTAATCATTACTTTTTAGCTTATTAATGAAGATGTTTTGAAGATTGAAGTGCTTATTGTCTTATGGCTTATTCTTTTTCTAATCCTCTATTTTCTTTTCTTTTCAAGCTAATTATGGCTTATTATTGCTTCTAGTTTTCTCCTAGCTTATTTCTTACTTCAAATAAGCATTCCTTTGGCTTATTTGATTTAGATCTAAGCTCATATTATCCAAATAAGCTTTTGCTTATTTCATTTTCTTTTCTTATTTAGCTTATTTCTTGCTTATGCTCGATTCGAATGCTAAAAAGGGTGTCATGAGTCTTCTACTCGGCTTATTCTTTAAGTCTTGAGCACCCTTATTTTCGAGAGCTTATTATTTAGTTTAGTAGATCTAAAAGCTTTTTAGTAGTTAAAGTTTTCAATGGCTTATTTACTTTTAGATCTAGTTTATTAAATAGTTTTAAAAGTAGCTTATTAGATTAAATCTAGTTTTGTTTTTACAAATTTAGTTTTTAATTCTAGCTTATTTTTCTTAGATCTAAATCCTTAAATATACCCGATCCGAGTTCACTTGATTGAACACCTTAGTTTCGGGTGGATTTAGATCTAAAGTTTTCATCTTTTTATTAGCTTATTTTGTTCTAACTTTTCATGTCTTATTTCTTATTCCATCCTTCTACATCTAAGGCCGGAGCTTAAGGGTCTTATAAGGTTGATAAATAGATAAAGTTTTGATCTTTATAGTTTTTATGAAAGTAATTAGTAGATAAAGTTGACACCTTTATTCGCTAATTAGTAAAGTAAAAGCTTTAAAGTGATAAACTTATTTGTTTATTAAGTTTGTAAGATCGGGTGGTTTTATATCATTGCGGTTCTTCATTCGGTTACCCTTTTTCCCTTTTTAATACTAGTAGTTTAGAATTATTAGCTTAAAATGTTTATGTTTGATCTTATGATTGTTGCTAGTTTATTTGTTATGATTAGTGAGTAGTTCATTAGTGCTTGCTAAGTGATTAGTGATTTGGAATTTAAGTGCGGTTTTAAAAAGGTTTAAAAAATTAATAGTCATTAGAATTTTCCAATTTACATACCGTCATTTACTTTTAATGCAATTTAAATACTTGTCATTTAATTTCTTGAAATTTGTTTTCGAAGGATTTTAATTCGTTAAACCTTAAACCCGCACTTAATGAACATTTCACGTCACTTAGCAAGCATTTTCGTCATTTATATCTTTTAGATCAATTTTAGTATAATCTTGTAGTTTTTAATCTTAAAATTAATATTAGTTTAAAAATAGTTTAAATCCAAAAGTTTAGTTTCCCTTTTAGTAGATTTAGAAAACCAAACCCAAAAAAACTTAAGTGATAATCAAGCTCGATTTACAACTTGAACGTAGATTTCCATTCACTTCTCGCCGAGGAAACGACCCGGGAGGTTTTTGATAATTGCTTTGGTTAAAAGCGATTTTCTAGAACCCGACGAAAAATACTTACTATACTATAATTGTTTCTATCCTTATTATTACTTATATTATATATTATATGTATTGATTTGGGTGGATCAATTTTTGGCGCCGCTGCCGGGGAGAGGTGTAGCGATTTTTACGGGATTGTTCGTGTTCGAGCCTTGAAGATCCTTTTTTCGGGATGTTTATTTTCGTTCTTATAAAAATATAAAAATCCAAAAATATTTTTATTTCCATTTTATTTTCTTTTATATAAAAAAAATTCTTTAAAATAAATGTAAAACCTCAAAAATAATCTCCGTAACCTAAAATCCGTTTAATTCTTTCTTCTTATCCTCTAAATTGTTTAATTCTTCGACATGTCATTTTATCAACCTTGCTACGAGTGTGGAGAGCCATTTGTCGGTTCATTTTGTCCACGATGTAATCCGAATTCTTTCGACAACTCTCCGAATTTTTCCGACCCACATCAACAATATTCGACATATTTTTGTAATAATTGTGGTAACAATCATTACGACGGTTTCGATTGTCCATCACGTGTCCCGTTTAATTTTGAACCGGAACCGTGTAACAATCAAGACTTTAGTGATAATTATGAACCATATGATTTGCAAAATGAATGTCAATATATTTGTTGTACCATTTGTGGTGATTTACATGACGATTCTCAATGTACACAATTATGGTGCAATAATGGCTAAAATATACATATTTTGTACCCCATAAAACACTATAAAAGGACTAAAAACAATAAAATATAGATAATTATGTTACAAATATGTTTGTATTGTGTTTTTATGTCTTACAGGTAAAAAGGATTGAAAACGAAGCAAAAACGGTAAAATTCGGGTGACTTTCGATGACGTTTTCACGTTTATCGAGGTTCAAACGAAGTCGTGAATATTCCTCGATCACATCATTGGAAAGAGCACGAAAAAACAAGTCCAACGGTACCGGCCTTTTATATTTAAACCTTTTTATTTTGAACCTTTTTCGTCCCTGTTTGAACCTTTAGTTATAATGGACCAGACCAAGTTAAAATGGGGTCTTATATATTAGATTTTGCATATAAATATATGAGGCTATGCTTGGCACAGCGGTAGTGTGCATAGCCTCATATATAAGAGGTCCTTGGTTCGATTCTTGTGAGGGTTTATTCCCCTAACGACCCGCCTCACGACCCGACTCGGCCCATGACCCGACCCGAACCCGATCCAGACCCGGCCCAAGACCTGACCCGGCCCACCAGTTGACTTACCGTCAACCACCGTTGACCGGTGGTCCGGCGGTGGTCCAGCGGTGGTCAACGGTGGTCCGCCACCGTTGACCGCCGCCGTTGACCGATGGTTTGGCTGTGGTCCGGCACCGTTGACCGTCGTTGATTGCCGCCGTTGACCGGTGGTCCGGCGGCGGTTGACCGGAGGTTGACCGACGGTGACGGAACAGTAAAAATGCCACGTGGCACCACTCAGGTGGTGACACGTGGCGCTTCTAATCATTGTATGCAGAGGTGGCAGGTACTAGGTACGAGGTACGAGGTGGCAGGTACGAGGTACGAGGTGGCAGTACACGTCAGTACGAGGTACTGTTCAGGTGGCGGCTGGACCAATCAGCGTGTGACACGTGGCACTGGCGTGTGTCAGTCCGAGGTACTGTAGCAGTCAGTACGAGGTAGGCGTGTGCAATAATGAGGCGGTTGGTGGAGTGCAAAATGACCAAAATACCCCTAGATCCAGCAATATGAGTGGATGGAGGCTTGAAAGGACGAAATTGCCCCCACCTACTTGGGGCTATAAAAAGGAGCACGCAGCTGTTGCATTTGGCGTGAGATTTTGGGTAGATTTATTATTTTCAAAATAGTAGTGTAGGTTAGTTTTTAGGAGTAGTATAATATTTAGTTTTAGCTTATTGTATAAGCTTTTTAAGCTTATTATTTGCTTATTGTAATCAACTCTTTGAGCTTATTAATGAAGATGCTTTTTATTTAAAGGTTTGTTTTGTTAATGTTTTTATTTTTATTGCTTATTTCTCATGCTTATTTTCTACTCCTTTTCTTTTGCTTATTTCCAAATAAGCTCATGCTTATAGCTTATTTTTGGATCCGATCTCTTAAGCTTATATTCTAATAAGCTTCTTTAATAGCTTATTTTCGAGTGCTTATTTTTCTAGCTTATTGTTTTTAGATCTAATCCTTAAATATACCCGTCTCTTGTTCACTTGATTGAACATCTTAGTTTCGGGTGGATTAGATCTAAAAATAATAGATCTTATATTTCTAGCTTATTTTAGCATAAATTTAGTTTTTAATTCTAGCTTATTTTTCTTAGATCTAAATCCTTAAATATACCCGATCCGAGTTCACTTGATTGAACACCTTAGTTTCGGGTGGATTTAGATCTAAAGTTTTCATCTTTTTATTAGCTTATTTTGTTCTAACTTTTCATGTCTTATTTCTTATTCCATCCTTCTACATCTAAGGCCGGAGCTTAAGGGTCTTATAAGGTTGATAAATAAATAAGGTTTTGATCTTCTTTATAGATTTTAAGAAATATTTAGTAGATTAAAGTTGACACCTTTCTTTTCTAATTAGTAAAGTAAAAGCTTTAAAATGATAAACTTATTTTGTTTATTATTAAGTTTGTAAGATCGGGTGTTTTATATCTTTAACGGTTCTTCATTCGTTACCCTTTTTTCCCTTTTAATGCAAGTATTTTAGAAATTATTAGCTTTAAAAATGTTTTATGTTTGATCTCATGATTGTTGCTAGTTTATTTGTTATGATTAGTGAGTAGTTTCTTAGTGTTTGCTAAGTGATTAGTGATTTGGAATTTAGGTGCGGGTTTAAAAAGGTTTAAAAAATTAATAGTCATTAGAATTTTCAAATTTAAATACCGTCATTTATTTTTAATGCAATTTACTTTACTTGTCATTTTAAATTACTTTACTTTACTTTACTTGTCATTTAAATTTCTTTAAACTTGTTTTCGAAGGATTTTAATTTGTTAAACATTAAACCCGCACTTAATGAACAATTTACGTCACTTAGCAAGCATTTTCTTCATTTATATCTCTTAGATCAATTTTAGTATAATCTCGTAATTTTTAATCTTAAAATTAATATTAGTTTAAATATATTTTAAATTCAAAAGTTTAGTTTTCCCTTTTTATAATGGCTTTCTCTTGTAAATTTAAAAAACCAATCCCAAAACTTAAGTGATAATCAAGCCGATTCAGACTACATCTCTTGAATTTCCATTCAACTTCTCGCCCGAGGAAACGACCCGGGAGTTTTGATAATTGCTTTATAGTATAAAAAGCGATCTTCTAGAACCCGACGGAAAATACTCACTATACTATTATTGGCCTATCCTTATTAGTACGTATTTATATATTATATATTATATACGTGTTGATTTTCTACTCGATTAATTTTGGCGCCGGCTGCCACGGAAGAGAGGTGTAACGTTTTTTACGGAATTGTCGTGTTAGAGCCATGAAAGATCCTTTCTCGGGAAGTATTGTATTTTACGTTCTTTATAAAAAAATATAAAAATCCAAAAATATGTTCAAAAAATATAAAATAATAATAAATAAAAAAATCAAAAAATTTAAAAATTGTCCTTTAAAAAAAAAAATACACAAAGTTGGTAAAAGAACACCAACATATAATACCATTCAATTGAGGTGTTATCATAAATAAGTTCCGGTGAACTTGAAAATCCCCAATCCGAACCAAAGACTCAAACTTGCCCATTGTGTCACAATAGAAGTACGGCTCACCTTGAAAAGCAATTTTTGAGAGCTACCGTGAAGTAAGTTGATTATTTGGTTTTAAGTTGTCTTTCGTATATCCGTTTAAAATAAATTGTTAAAAAAAAAAAAAAAAAAAAAAAATATTTTTCTTCTTATTTTTATGTATCATTTTCAAAAACTAAAAATATTCTCCTTTATCCTCTTATCCATTTAATTCTTTTCTTTGACCCTCTAATTGTTTAATTCTTAATGTCTACATTCGGGCTTTATCCGTGTTATAATTGTGGAAGGACAAACGAATTCCCACAATGCCCGTGTTCGACTTGTGAGATGTGCGGTTTTTACCTTAAACATACGGAGTTTGTCCTTATTTGTAATCCGACTACCGAATATTTTCGACAACTCTAGACAACTCTCCTCTCTTCTCTCTCACGACTTTCTCACGATCCACATCAACAATATTCGACATATTATTGTATAATTGTGGTAACAATCCATTACGACGTTTTTTCGATGTCCATCAACTGTGTCCCCCGTTTAAAATTCTGAACCGGAACCTGGGTCACAATCAAAACTTAGTAATAATTATGAACCATATGATTTACCAAAATGAATGTCCAAATTATTTGTTGAAATGTGGAGGACACACGACATTTCCAATGAACACAAATATGGTGCGACTAAACATTGACCTATTTGCCGAATATGCGTGGGATATCATATGGATTATCAATCCGACAAGCCCGAAGTAGATGGAACCGAAATCGATACATAGGAAACGATGCAAATATTGCGAGAATTGATTAAAGTTCAAGATGAGAAACGAATCACCAAAGAAAAGGAAGCCGCAGGCTAAGAAGAAAGAACTGAATGCCAAGAAAAGAGCTTGTCGGATGTAAGAAGCTAAACGTAAAAAATCAAGAGTGCTTAAATATCAAAGAAAAATCATTCCTCATAGCTATCAATTCGTTCAAGGAAATCACTGAATTGATCCGCTTTAAGAAATACACAATTTCTAACCAAACGCATATCCTTTTTTCAAACGTAAAGTACCTGTTAACCTCTAAAAATGGGGGATAAGCAACTTGACACACAAAAAGGTTCACTTGAGTCTAGTGTTAAAGAATTCCCATTTCCCAATCCCAAAGAGAGTCCACGTTATTTCCGACGATGATTGAGATGATGATTTATCAAAAAAAGGTTTTGATTTAAAAAAAGTTTCAAGCAACAGTTGTATGCCCGTTCAGTTAAGATGAAAATAATAAAAAAGGGAATTCATTTAATTAGGATCTTCCGTAATCACATAACCCGACTTACCATATCCGGACTCTCTCATAAATGGAGAATGACATCTCGACACTATTACCGTAACGGAATCGGCAAACACAATCAATTCCTATTGTTGAAGAACCTTTCCCTACCCCAAGGGAGTCCTCGGATTATCCGATGGTGAAAGTGAGTGTGATGTCCCTAAATGATTAATCACCGAATCTCATTTTACGACTTTCGATAAACCTCGTCGATTCTCACGACGATTTTTATTTACGTAATAAGATGGATGTCTGCCTCAGTGAAGATGAGTCATTAACCGAAGAGAAATTCAAACAGATGAAATTTAAATATTTCTCCAATCCTCTTTATGATCTTGACGATGAAATTATCACTAATGAGAAATTTCTTCCTAATCAAAAGGATTTAGATTTTGTCATTCCAATTTCACCGGGAATTGATGAACGAGCTTAACGCCGAATCTGATCTTTTAGAATCTCTACTAAACGTGGACTCCACCGATTTGATTCTACAAAACGATTCTATTTTTGAATGAATTTTTCTCTCCCTCGACCTCCGGAAACTAATTCCTGGAATTTCTGATGCGCTACAATCGAGTCTCTCTCTCCATCTCCTATCCTCGTTGAGGATAGTGACTCTTTATAGAGGAGATCGACTTATTTCTTGTCTTACGATGATTTCGATGCAACCGGGCATTGAAATCGTTGACTATGACTCGGAAGGGGATATCCGTTTTCTTGAAGAATTGCTTAGCAGTGTACTATCTTTTCCCTTCCTGAAAATGAGTCATCTTCACTGATCCATTTTGATTGATCCATCCTCTTCCCCGTCCTCACTCCGAACCCACCGAATGTTGAATTTGCTTTGAATTTAAAACCCTATACGGGTGTTGTTACTGAAAGAAAGTGGTGGTGACATTTCTGAACATGATGTTCTTATCCCTAATCTTTTACCCACCCAACCCACCCTTTGTCCAGTGTTTGACCTTTTGCTTCCGTTTTCGTCCGAAAACGAGGACAAAGGTTCAAAACCTGTATTAGATCATTCTCTCCTATCTCAATCTCATCGAGCCAAAATCAATTTTGATTTTTCGAACGCCCGATGGAATGATTTTTGAGGGGACCATTCTCACTTGGATGTCCCTTATCTCTAATCTCCCATTTTTATCCCCCTTAACCAACTCAAGTATGGGGATCGAGTCAGGCTCAAGACTCGGTGAACAAAAATAAGCGCTTCGTGGTGGCCACCCAATCTATCCTATAGTAATAAGTTATTTTATGAATAACGTGTGAATTATAGCCTTATGTGGGGGTGCTTCTTTCTTATGGTTTGTGTATTGTTTTTATGCTGGCAGGATTCCTCAGATCATGAAGACCCGTGGCTTGTTTTCAACACCAATCGCCGGTCTTCGATCCTATTGCTTATTTTGGAATCCTAATCCCAGAAACTATTGTTATTGTGCTTTCCCTTTTCACATTTTTGGAAATTTTTGCATTTGCCTAAGTGTGGGGTAAAACCACCCATATTTTGAACATCGAGGCATTGTTTTCATTCCTAAGTGTGGGAGGGATTTCTATCCGAAATGTGATCGTACCTTGCCTGCTGTATCCCGTGCACCCCGTTTTTACTCAAAATATTAATTTTTTTATTGTTTATAAAAAAAAAAAATGATGCAAAAATATAAATATATCAGTAATCAAGTAGCCCTATAATTAGGTAGCTTTTGATTTGACCAGATTTTAAAAACTCTAAGCTTTCCCCTTAGCTTATAGACTTACGTTTGCTTAACTTAAAATTTTGCAAAGAACGAAAAATGATATAGTTTAAGATAGAGATTAGGATAGCTAAATAAGAAATAATTGGAAATCCTAAGAGCTCATGTATGAAATTTGTCGTTATCCTCCCATAAGCTTCTAATCTTCGACTAATAATAACGTGCTATCTTGAAATAACTTAAATCAACTATTTTTATAAATATTAGTCGATATAAATAATTTAGTCATAGTTTTTTTTTTTTCAAATTTATATTTAATTATTCTACAATGTATTTTCTCTCTTCGCAATAATGTGGCAAACACAATAAAGAAAAGATTAATATGTATAATAAATATCTTCGCCAGATTAACTTCAATCGTGTCGGCAGGCGTGGCTGATGTTGAAGTCTTCACATATAAGGTGGGACCGGTGTCATAATAAGTAGAATAACCACTGTCGACTCGCAATCGAGTGCTCGAGATAAAAGGCACCGGTAATATATTATGATTATAGCAAAAAAAAAATGATGAAAAAAAAAATGAAAAAATAATAATGATAATAATCCGAGGTCGAAATATGTTTGCTACATCTTGTCGAGGCGTGGCCGAAATTTGTAGCCTTCTAAAGGACCGAGGATTAATAGTTTATGTTGCTTAGTAAGTGGAAAATTATTTTTATTAAATTTAAATATGTTTTTGCACTAAGAACTAATAGTAATTCGTTTAATGATGCGATTTTTCAAATAAAGAATAAGTGTAACGGAAAACCTTAGAGATTTTTGATAACCAAAGGTCCGTGATCCCGTTACCTACTCCGTGAGGTGTTCAAAAGCCCGGTCAACTTAGTCCGATGAGGTTGGGATGTGCCGAGACGAAAATCGCTACATGGGATGATCTCGCCCTTCAAAATCAATCTTCTCGGGTGGAACGTGAAACATAGTTTTTGCATAAACGTTGATCCATGGTTGAAATTTGAAATAGCACATTCACCTAATAATTAATAATTGTCGGGAGTGAAAAGTTTACAAGTTACAAATATGAGTAGTGTTAGCATCCTAACTTGTACTTAGCAGTGATTTTGTTTTAAGCTTAGTTTGGGGATTGTGAAAAGTCAAGGATGACGAACTCCTATTCTTAAGCCTTTTAAAATAAATTTTATAAAAATTATTATCTTAGTTATTATTATTAATAATAAGTGGTTTAAAACGGGGTGCTTGCTTATTAAATGATTTTTGCACCTTGTTGATGGAGATTATCTTTTCTTGTTTGATTGTGAAGTGGGTCATAAGTTAAAAGGGGGAAAAAGTAATTCCATTTCGGGTATTGTTTATTTTACATTGCATGGGGACCAGCAATGTTTGTAGTGTGGGGGGATTTTGGATATTAGCTAAAATATAACAAATTTGTACCCCGTAAAACACATAAAAAGGCTAAAAACACTAAAATATAGATAATTATGTTGCAAATATCTTTGTCTTGTGTTTTTTATGTCCCTAATACAGGTAAAAAGGGATTGAAAACGAAGCAAAAACGGTAATTTTCGGGTGTCTTTCGATGACGTTTTCACATTTAATCGATTCGAAACAAGTCGTGAAAATTCCTTCGATCACAGAAAAAAAACCATTGGAGAAGAGCACGAAAAAACGAGTCCAACGGTACACGGCCTCAGCCTTTCAATATTTACCTTTTTATTTTGAACCTTTTTCGTCCCTGTTTGAACCTATTAGTTAAATTGGACCAGCCAAGATTAAAAAGGGGTCTTATATAAGATTTTGCATTATATAACTAAAGCTATGCTCTAGCCCACCGGCTAGAGCCATATGCTTTTATCCAAGAGGTCTAGTGTTCGATTCTTGTGGGGGTTTATTCCCTCACAACCCGAATCTCGACCCGACCCGGCCCAGACCCGATCCAGACCCGGCCCACGACCCGACCAGACCCGGCCCAACTCCCGACTCGACCCGGCCCAGACCCGAAACGCCGATCCGGGCCATTACCGACCGACCCCGGTAGTTGACTCACCGTCGACCACCGTTGACCGGTGGTCCGGCGGTGGTCAACGGTGGTCCGCCACCGTTGACCGTCGTTGACCGCCGCCGTTGACCGGTGGTCCGGCGGTGTTGACCACCATTGACCACCGTTGAACCGGCCGTCGTTGGGACCTACCGATGGCCGGTGGTCCGCGGCGGTTGACCGCGGGGGAACAGTGGAAAAATGCCCGTGTCACCACCTAAGTGGTGCCACGTGGCATTTTCACTGTTCACCCCCGCCGGTCAACCGCCGCCGGAGCACCGCCGGACCACCGGTCAACGGCGGCGGTCAACGACGGTCAACGGTGGCGGACCACCGTTGACCACCGCCGGACCACCGGTCAACCACCGGTCAACGGTGGTCGACGGTGAGTCAAGTACCGGGTCGGACCGGGTAATGGGCCGATCCGGGTTGGGGTCTGGGCCCGGGTCGAGTCGGAGTTGGGCCGGTCTGGTCTGTCTTGGCCGGTCTGATCGGGTCTGGGCCGGGTCGGGTCGAGATTCGGGTTGTGAGGGAATAAACCCCCACAAGAATCGAACACTAGACCTCTTGGATAAGAGCTAATGCTCTAACCGGTGGGCTAGAGCATAGCCTCATATAATTATATGCAAAGTTTAATATATAACCCCATTTTAACTGGGTTTGGTCCATTATAACTAAAGGTTCAAACAGGGACGAAAAAGGTTCAAAATAAAAAGGTTTAAATATAAAAGGCCGGTACCGTTGGACTCGTTTTCTCGTGCTCTTTCCAATGGTGTGATCGAGGAATATTCACGACTTCGTTTGAACCTCGATAAACGTGAAAACGTCGTCGAAAGTCACCTGAATTTTACCGTTTTTGCTTCGTTTTCAATCCTTTTTACCTGTAAGACATAAAAACACA
>BQNB010024878.1:0-60238 GCA_026074375.1 Tanacetum coccineum
GCCCTAATCTATAAACAAAACCCAAACCCAACGCATCCTACCTCTCGGGCTGTGAACCACAACCATCCCACACGAACACCCCCTCTCCCCCGGCTGCCCAACCCAACCAAACATGCCCCTCGGGCTGTTTTTGATATACCAAACCCAACGCACCCCTTTCGGTGCAAACTTCAAACCAAACCCATCCTTGTACGGTGGTATTAACAAAACCAAACGAATGCCCCGGCTGCTATACCACCGAAACAAATGCACCCGAGGTGCTGCCAAACCAACCAAACCGCACCCTTGGCAGGTGGTTTGACCCGACACCCCACGCACCCTTGTGGGTCGTGGCGGCTGTCAAAACGAACCCCCGTGGTACCACCCCTCATGGCTGTTATATACAACCACCACACGCACCCTCTAGTGGCGGCTGTGGTGGTGGTGTATGATGACGTGAGGGTGGCGGTGTTGGGGCTGCCATGGGGAGGCAGTGGTCGTGGTGATGGTGATGGTGATGACGTGGGTGGGGTGATGGTCGTGGGGTGATGATGGTGGAGGTAGTGGTGTCGGTGTGGTGGGCTGGTGGTGGTGAGGAGGCCGCGTGGGTGGCGCGTGACCTAGTGGGTCGCGTAGATCGGGGTGTGGGAAGCACTTTTGGACTTGCCGGAAAAACCCCGCCGGAAAAGTATTCCGGCGGCGGCGCGGTGGTGACGGCGGCCGGAGATGGTGGTGGCCGGCGGCCGGTCAAATGGGAGAGAGAGAGAATTTTAAATGAGTGTGTGTGTGTATTTTTGAGATGGAAATGAGATTTGTGATATAAAATTTTTATTTATAGTAAGACTTTAAAATCAAAATGACAAGTTGAATAAGTTGAGGGGATAAAGTGTAACTTTTTCATATACTTTTTGATAAAAGCGATTCGGGACTCATTTGAGCGACTTAGCGGATGATTCAACTCTCGAAACTTGCGTCATTATTTTCCGAATCATTTTTCTGATAAAAATGAGTATTTACTTGATAATGTTTCATAAATATTTTATGATATTTAATAAAATATCTGTTGTTCATTTTGTGAACCGGTTTCGTCTTGTCCGAAATAAAATTGATTTCAACTCGAGTATTCGCGTTATCCGCAACGCTTTTAATTAAAATTATGACTAATTTATTTAATATTTTTATTAAATAAATACTGATAATTAAAAACAAATTTAATTGTTTTTGTGTGTCCGCGTTGTATATTGTTCGAAAAATGTTTGCGGTGCTGTTTTAGCCCTTTTCGGCTCGTTTCCAGGTCTCGGGCAAAACTGAAAAGTTGTCAGGAATGTCGTTTCACATAGAATTACTTTAGAGTCCGAGTCATGAATACGTGATTTAGATGATCGTTCTTATAAGTCAAGCCAGACCTAAAAGTCAAAGGGTAAAACAATTATCTAAAAATCCGAAAATTCTCAGATGTTACAATACTCCTATGTGTCATCCCTGACATCCCTAGGGTCAATCTTAACATGATCTTTAACATCATCCCCATCACAAATACACAACTCCATATCAACCTCAGTCTTTATAGGATCAATCTCGGTATCCTCCTCTATGCTAGCCTCAGATGAATAATTTTCATAAACATTTCGGCTAGGTGACCAGGTTATCCAGAAGGTCTGTTTCGTATGATAGGTGTGTGTCTTTGGTAGTAGCTGATCTGTGTGTGCTTATGTGTTGTATAGTATTGGTATAATACGCTTTATGAATGAAAGCTCTAGATAGTGTTCTCACACCAAAGGAGAAGTGTAGTCGCGTGGTTATGTCTTAAGGCAGAGTTTCGTTTCTACTATCTGTAATGTTCGATTATCCACCTCAACGTGGCTTATGGATGTAACGTTACCAACTTACATTGGCAGTACTTAATTAGTATAATGGACTTAAATTGGTTTACTGTTTGTATGTAATGAGTACATTCAATGATACAATATTCGACGTATGCTGATCTTGTTTTAGGTGTGTTTATCACTTAGTTTGATAAAGTTTGTTCAATCTGGGGACCACTCCAGGACACCAACAACTGCAACCATAACGCAATAACGATAAACTAACGGTGAGGGATGCAGAGGGTGAGGGACCCTCCGGAGAATCAATATCCCTCATAATAATGTTCAATAAATGAAGAAGAGCTCGCGAGAAAGAGCTTATGCGATGGACGGCGGATTTTGTTATAGTCTTTGTTCGATGAATCAGCTCATTAGCTCAAGTGTGTAACAAGTCTGTTAGTTCCACGAACAGTTCATGATTGCCGAGATATACAACGGCCAAGAGGATTAAGACTCAAGAATGAGATAAGGTAGTTCCAAGTGAGGCCTTAAGATTCTGTCGAGTGGTAGAACACGATTGTGTTTTCTAGACCTTTTCAAACGATTTGGCGATTTTTGAATTTAGGTCAATACTGTGTCATATCGGATTCCATTAAGCCCATAATTTATATAATTCATTATTTGCATAAAGAAGCGTCCTAATTTATGTAAATAATCAATTGATAAACTTATGGTTCGGTGATTTATAATTTATTTATTTAACTGAAAAGGCGTCCCAATCCTTTCAAATAAATAAATCATAAATCATCCTACTTAATAATTCCCGATGCAATACGCGTACCCACATAACCTTCAAGGTGGTTGACATGACGATGCATGTGCTCTAATAAGTCGGGGACGAGTGATTTAAAAGTCGTCTTTGGAAGCTGGGAGTAAAAACTGCCAGGTGAGATCAATATAGAGTTCAAGATAGTTACTGTAGTACACTTGATATGGTAACCAGGTTATGTTATGTTGCTCGATGAACCAGTCAAAATAGCTTTATTATTAAATCCTCCTATTACAAGTCCCGCCTATACAAGACTGAAATACTTAGATTTTATACATTTAATCCCAATGTAACCTAAAATTTATAACAACTGGTATTTGAGTAATACAATAATAGTATAAAGCTATGAGAAAATAATGTCCTTAGAGGACCATTGTTTTAACTTACAATGTCTGAGATAACGAAATGAGACCATTGTGCAACTCACAATGTTTAGGAAGTTAAATGAGGGACCATTGTATAACTCACGTATGTCTAAGTAAGCAAGATGAGACATTGTATATATCACAAATGTCTAAAAAATATTCTGGTTCTTTATATAATATTCTTATTTTAAATAATGCGTACGACATTCGCGATAGGAATGCAAGCATATATATAATGTATTTATTTGTTTGCCACGTAAACACTTACTGTAGACAATAACGTAAATCACTATAAGCAAGTAGCGTGGATGCACTTGAAAATGTTTGTTGTGATGCAATGTTGTGAAAACGACTATGTCTAGGGTGAAATATGCAATCTAGTTCTCTATAAGACAGTGCACTGATACCAATCTGTAACACCCCCAAATAATAAAACTATGCAGCGGAATTCAACATGGGGTGCTACTTCACTAATCTACAACAGCGCTAGATTAGACAGAGGAATCGGACCCTTCTAAATGTGTACGTTTGTATAAACAATTCGTTGTTGTAATCAAGATCTGAATTTGATATAACAAATGTCCCATATATTGCATCACAATGAAAAGCTTGATTGTATAGACTCCGAGTGAAATCTCAAGAATTCCGAAGCATATAATTTCCCTGAGAAAAACTTGCTTAATAAGGTCAACATAAGTTGCGTGAGTTCATAGGTTTTGTAAATACAAAGACGTTAGTTACCAATAATGTATCTGCACTGTATCATTCACAGTTGTCATATAAAAACGTTTGTGATACTGTCTCCCTACAGTATCATGTAAATAAATTGTGTGATCATTAAATCCTTTAAAAGTTCCTTCAAAATGTATGTTGATTTTTAGAAAATCAATTAGCTGTAAATATGCATGACCCATTTCAGTTCCCAAATAGTCCCAAAATGTACGTGTCAAGGTTGGATCACAAATATCCAAAATATGTATTTCCACTTTATTCAAGAGTGTATAAAACCATGATTACCAGTACTTTAAGTTCATGAAATTAAGGTGCTAACATAAACAATGGCCATGTGCTTACAACGGATGTCCCCACCTGGACACCCTCAGCACTGAATTACTTGACGTGTGCCTACACCGGATGTCCCCACCTGGACACCCTCAGCATTGAATTACTTGACGTGTGCCTACACGGATGTACCCACCTGAGACACCCTCGGGCTTTGATATTACTTGACGTTGTGCCTACAACGGATGTCCCACCTGGACACACACCCTCAGCATTGAACTACTTGTAACATACAACCGGAGCTAATTCATAATCCTAAATATAGTATGCGTTTATGTTCAGAAACTAAACTAAGTATTTGTATCCCTCTCGAGATGTATAATAGAGTATGTATAACCAAACAGGTAATCAAGCCATGTGGAATTGCGTTTGTATACATGCTATGCATACGCGTTGAAGATGAGCACGTATCTGTTTACAATCAAACACGTAATTGGATGAATTTGTAACAGTAGCATGTTCTCTACCCCAAAATATATGTAATACAGAGGTAAAACATTGGGCCATGACTCAACTTGATGTGAGACGATTGATAGGTAGCATCTAATTCACTTTGATGATGAAGAATTCGATTGACAGATAGGGCATCTATAATTGCACAATAAGGACTGAAGACGTAACTGCATGATCAGAGTAAGATGCAGCTTAACTTATCGGTCTAACGTCCAATAGCATAGGATAATTGTTTGGGGTTTCTCCCGGTTGATTTGTTAGTTGGTGACGTGCGCGTTGTACGTCGGTGATTAAAGATTTAGATTAATCTTTGAATTTTGGTGGCGGATAAATAAATATAATTTAGATATTCCAAGTGTGGTATATATAGACTTTATTGATTTAAATATGGTATAATAACCCGTTTATAATTTCTTTTCCGTGTATTATAATCTAATAAAGACAGACACTAAGATAATGTGAACTGTATTATACTTTGCATGTATAAAAGTGAGAGTAAATAATTATCCAATTTATTTTGACTGCTTCATTGATTTATGAAAGAAGTTCGTTGACAGGAAACTACGTAGTTTGTGAAAACTTTTACAATTAGTTATGGTGTTACTTTCTAGTGAAAATTATAAAATAAAAAATAATTTTTTATAAACTAATATTTAGGTTCACTCGTATGGTAGCGTCTTACAATGGTTATCTCATTTGCTAAATGTTATATTTCTCGTTCGTTGTCAAGTTATGATGTAGTTATATTTTAATACACATTAAAATATAACTTTAATGTCTTTATCGGTTTCTAAAATATTATAAGTTTTAGTAACATGTACTAATATGAAATTTATATAAAATTTCTTCATGAATTTATCCGTTTATATAAAGTTTTTCGTTTTCTAAAAACTCTCCGTTTTCCTCTTTATCAATATACTATTGAAATCATTCGTTTTTTCAATATTTCAATGCACGCGCTTTCTTAGTTATAATATATTTGTTGGCTAGTATTCCCGTTCCATCTTTTCCATCTCCCGCGTTTATCAGATTTTGCCATTAATATTTCACGTTGTTATATCGAAACTCACAAATAATAAATATTGGTATTTATTTAACCTTAACCACGCCCTTTCGTTGCGATTTTAAATTATAAATTTCGTTAAATTTTATATTAAAAAGTTTAAATATTATTATTAAGTATTTCTTATTGTTAATTCCTCGCTTAACTCACTTAATAAATATTATATTTATTTAACCATTTAAAAACCACCAAATATAGTTAATCCAGTTTTATATTTCATTAAAACTTAAAGTTTTTTTGATTTGTTGTTTTGATGTATATAAATCAACCGAACCTCGTCGTTTCATCGTTGATTCGCTAAACACCCGCTAGTTGTGAAACTGTCTGATAAGCCGAAACCACAAACACTCTTCATATGGTGGGTCATTGCCTAAAAACCATGCTGCACCTTATGGTGGGTGTACGGACAAAAACAAACAAACCCCTAGCTGCTAACAAAAACAGCCATACACAACACCCTCCCTACTTATATAACCCTAACACACACCAGTACCAGATTCGGTAGCATATTTTCAACCTGCACGCAAACCAAACCCATGTCTGAACCGGTTTATACCCGGCTGTTAACCAAACAAACTAAACACGCCATTTTACTCGGCTGTTTTTGAACAAGCAAAACATGCATCCCTATTTACGGTTGATAACCACCAACCCCGGAGCACACCCCACCCCCCGGGTGTTACTCCACAACGCACCCGATTCGCTGCCAAAAACCCAACCCACCTCGGATGTTTTCGACAGCCAAACACCACACCCGTACCGGCTGTTATAACTCTTAACCGAACACCCTACTGGTGCAAACCACGAACCCAACACGAACACCCCCTCCCCCCCCCCCCCGGCTGTCCAACCTAACCAAACATGCCCCTCGGGCTGTTTTTGATACACCAAACCCAACACACCCCTTTCGGTGTAAACTTCAAACCAAACTCATCCTTGTACGGTGGTATTAACCAAAACCAATCGATCATACCCGGTTGCCTTTAACCACCGACAACAAATGCTCCGAGGTGCTGGCTCATAACAACAAAACACGCACCTTGGCAGGTGGTTTGACCCGGACACCCCACGCACCCTCTGTGGGTGTGGCGGATGTCAAAAAGAACCCCGTGGTTACCACCCCTTGGCTGATTATTTACAAATCACACACGCACTCCTCTAGTGGCGGCTGTGGTGGTGCGTGTATGATGACGTGAGGTGGCGGTGTTGGGGCTAGCCATGGGCGATGCAGTGGTCGTGGTGAGGGGGTTGGGTGATGACGTGGGTGGGTGAATGGTAGTGGGGAGATGATGGTGATGAGGTTAGTTGGTGTCGGGGTGTGGTGGGCTGGTGGTGGTGAGGAGGCCGCGTGGGTGGCGCGTGACCTAGTGGGTCGCGTAGATCGGGGTGTGGGAAGCACTTTTGGACTTGCCGGAAAAACCTTGCCGGAAAAGTATTCCGGCGGCGGCGCGGTGGTGACGGCGGCCGGAGTGTTGGTGGGGCGGTCCGGTCTATATGGGTAAGGAGTGCAGAGAAGAATTTTTTAAAAAGCATGTGTAGTGTATTGTAGATGTAAAATGAGAGAAAAAGTATAAGTTTTATATTTATATAAAACTTTTAAAACTAAGTGCAACATGTTTAATAGTTGAGGGACCTAAAATGTAACATTTTTGGTATAGTTTTGATAAAAACGGTTCGGGACTCATTTGAGCGACTTAACGGACGATTCAACTCTCGAAACTTGCGCCATTGTTTTCTAAATTATTTTTCTGATAAAAATGAGTATTTGTCTGATGAGTCTTGATAGTTATGTGTTGTGTCAGTGTAGATGGATGTATTTTGTATGTAAGAGTTATTAAATAACAAATATATGTTATTCATTTTGTGAAACCAGTCTCTGTTCATCCGAAAAAATGGTTTTTCAACTCGAGTATTCTGCGTTATCCGCTAAGATTTTAATTAAAATGAGGACTAACTCTTATCTCTAACTGAATTTGTTTATTTAAAATAAATACTGATAATTAAAAACAAATTTAATTGTTTTTGTGTGTCCGCGTTGTATATTGTTCGAATAATGTTTGCGGTGCTGTTTTATCCCTTTTCGGCTCGTTTCCAGGTCTCGGGCAAAACTGAAAAGTTGTCAGGAATTTCATTTTACATCGAATTGCTTTAGGGTCCGAGTCGTGAAAACGTGATTTAGATGGTTGTTCTTGTAAGTCAAGCCAGACCTAAAAGTCAAAGGGATAAAATAGTTATCTTAAAAATCCGAAAATTCTCAGATGTTACAACATAAATATCCAAAAGGCTGCGGTGTTTACAAAACAAAATACACCCGACAGCGTGACGTTACTAACTAGCACTAGCAGTTTAGTGAACTACACAAAATGGTCATAATCCAACAAAATCAAAGCAAACAACCAACATGACTACTGAGGTCTTGGAGGTCTCCTCTCCACATCAGCGAGGCGTCTATCCAATCCAAGTATGTATTGCATCAAAGTACCCTCGTGGCTACTCATCTCGGCAACCAAAGTCTGTAGCTACTGAATTTGCACGTCTCTATGATGC
The DNA here is from genome assembly GCA_026074375.1 of Tanacetum coccineum. Classification (NCBI taxonomy): domain Eukaryota; kingdom Viridiplantae; phylum Streptophyta; class Magnoliopsida; order Asterales; family Asteraceae; genus Tanacetum; species Tanacetum coccineum. The sequence goes on from BQNB010024878.1 coordinate 8,104, forward strand.
ACGGCGGCCTGAAGAGTCTGTACCTACTGACTTAGTCTCGCAATCGTCTCATCCCTTTAGGTCGCAACCTGCTGACCCTATTCTACATGAGCCCCGACATGTTCCAGTCCGCTCACCACCTGCACCATCTGAGATGCCATGACCTGTATATGACCCTCCACGGTAGAAAATCTAGGACCAATCTCCCCAATAGCAATGCTATCAGCCACCTCAACATCGCTCACCGTGATCACCTTCTTCACTAGAAACCCATGACCATACTCCAGATTACCTATGCGGGTACATAAATACTTAATCACCGACGGAGGCACAGGAACTCCAGGTGCTAAAAGGGTAGGAGAATGTCCCTCAACAACAGCAGTAGATGAACCTCCTACCTCGTAAGTGCTCAGTGCGGGCATAACTGGCATCAGAGGTGGCTTGACGGGTGCCATCAACCACTCCTCATCCACCTCCCAAACCTCCTTATCGCCCTCGGGTTCCTCAACGTCATCATCAGTAGAGTCATCCTCGACTCCAAAAAGCATCGCTAGGTCCTCCTCCATGTCCATCACTAAGGCGACCATTTTCTCCTCTACCTCAACTTCAAGAGGCTCGCCCAACTCTCCTAACAATGTCACATAAACCTCAATCCACCCGTTCGTGTTGTTTGTGTTACCGGCATAACCGGGTAGCGGTCCAGGCGCAAATAAGTCATACGCGTGTTGTGGCTCTGGCTCATTCATCGAGAAATCGAACACACGGTCAGGTGACAAGGGTTCTCCCATGATACTACAAAAAAAGAAATACTTATATTAGTAAACATCATATACATATTTTTATCGTATATGAAATTATGCTCATCATATATTAGGATGATTTCATTAAATCGTATTAAATGCTTAAAGAAATTAAACTCTTCGCGAGAAGCGAATACAAAGTTATATATAACCATACATCATAGAACGGATGCCGTACATATATATATATATATCCTTATATAATTATTACTTATGCTAAGTGTTATCCACTTGTTGCACACATATAATGCAATTAAAAGCATCACATAAGGCATCTAAGGATCAGGAACAACTCGCACGCGAATATCAGACAACGATGAAAGACTCTTGAAAATTTCCGAAAATAGTTGTAGTCCAGGTTTAAAAAAAACGACCTAGTTCACTACAACTCGTGCTCTGATACCACTCTGTAACACCTACAAAAATCACAATGCAGTGAAATACCACTTTGGGGTGCTACTTCATAATGCAGGCACACGAGTCCTAGTAAACGACCAAATGATACGTTTATAAAACAAGAATTTTCTAAATTTATTTAAGGAGAATCTGATAAAACCTAAAGATCGTTTAAGACTCAGATTATTTAGATCTAATCTAGGATTATAAACATCAAAGATAAACATTACACGGCAGAATAATAACAATAAGAACAATGATTTTTTCAAGGTTTTTCTTTATTCATCACAACCCCAAATGATTCTTGAGGCTAAACACTAACTAACTATTAGCTAAATAACTATTAACTAACTAACTATTGTGTACATACACGCACACGTTTACTAGACTCTCATTGGGAGAGCTCTATGTTTTTGGATGCACTATACCAGACGCCTAATACCCTTTATATATAGGGTTTACAAAAAAAACCTAGAGTACTAAGGAAGCTATCTTTGATATCTTTGACTTTTCAATGCATATCTTCATGAAAATCTTCCAGCTTTTAATTCTTCCATATGTAGAATACCAAAGTGTCATATTAAGCCCTCCTGTTTCATTCTTCTTCATATAAGCACATGTAGTTTTGTAATAATCAAATCTGTAAACCCAACAATCTTCCCCTATTTTATATTACAAAACTATCTCCATGAATGAAACAATCTTTAATGCTTCCCCTTGACTTAATATCTCCTTTAACATGCCACCACACCTAATAAGCTGCAAATCAATAAACCTGTAATCTTCTTCCCCTTTTTGTAATAATCGAATAGGGGTCTTCTAAAGATATGCAACTTGGATAATAACAGCTACAAATCATATACCACAACTACTAATCCATCCTTCTAATGACTCAAATTGCCCACCATTACGTACAATAAGAAAAATGAATCTGAGCAGTAGAAATTTAAACTAGCTGTAGTAATAATAATCAACAGTAGTAACGAAACACTTCCCCTTAAGTGGTGCATGTAGACGGTTAAATATTTTAACAATAAGCTTCCCCTGAAAAATATGTTAACCATCTCTTGAATTTTCAATTCTGTAGGCTCTTTGTAATGATCATTGATGAAGAAAACTAAGTATAATGAACTTGATGCTGAAGTAGAATAACTCAAACTTGTGTCTTGTGTCTTGTACTATCCACGTGACTCCAAACTCATACCAAGAACAAAGTATAAGTAGATCGCAACCTCTTGACAAAAATCCTCAACTATATGAGACACTGAGCACAACAACGTAACTCCTTAAAGTGATAGCAAATGTGAGCATTGAGCACCATAAGAGAAATTACACACCTTTGCTAGATTTATCAAGTCTTCGTCACATCGTTTCTAAGCACGAACAAGTTATCTTTAAAGTGTAACACCCACTTTGAGATATGATAAGAACAAGCATCCAAAAAACTCCACTTCAACTTCAAATAAGTAATAAACAACCTTCTTTGTAACCAATTAATCCAATGAATCCAAAAAATACGAGCCTTTTAAACGTTTAAGAACAAATAAACCATAATCCAAAAACCTTCTGTTAGCTTCCCCTTAAATGAAGCATTGTATTCAATTCAAGATCCAAACCATATGTGTTTTCAAATATCAAACAAAGCTAGCAGTATTAAGTGTATAAGCAGCTTTAACTCTTGGCAGTACTAATCACAAACCAGCAGTAATAACCATATATTTTTAAAAACAATCATGAAGTTGCTTCTTTTTCACAAATGCAAACATACTGCTTTTACCTTGTTGATTCCAAGCATCCAATAAGATTTCATACACATTCATTAGTAGGCACAAGTAATCCTTCCTTTTGGCTCAATGTCAGCATGAAGTCATTAACCAGCTGTATTAACACAAACTGCTTGTAATGCTAGCAGTACAAACCAAATCTGGCAGTATAAACTCAATATGTGTCAACCTGGTAGCTTTAACTTGAATCCAAACAGCATTATTTATTCCTTGTCAGCACAACTAAGTAACAATACAAGTCTGTGTTCAAGCCGAACAACACTAACTGCTAATACCTAGCAGTTGTAATAATCTTGAAGCAGCACTAAGTATAAAGCTAGCAGCATTATCGCATAACTAACAGTACTAACTAACTTAAATCTATAATCAAGCAGCATTAACCAGCTTTGGCAGTACTAAGGAATACATGGCAGCATTAACGAGTTAACAATAGCAGCATAAACACAATTAACAGCAACAGTAACAAACCAAACAATAAACCTGTTTGATCTTCCTTGATGTCGAGAGTTTTGTTGTCATGAACCAATCAACAAACATCCTGTAACTTTTGTTGATGCGAACCAGAAACTCATACCTTGAATCTTGCTGTATAAAACCGAAACAACAGCCTTCTTCTTCTAGATCTTTAATTCTTTGTGATACCTGCTACTACTTCTATCCAAGAACCTTTTGATGACAACAACCTGCTGTGACCACAATACATAATTCGCAGGTCCAAACTGCTGCTTCTCTTGAATGAACGAAACCATCACCTTATTGTTGACTGCTTCGAATCTCCTTGTTTGCTATTAGGGTTTAACCTGTTGTTGATGTTGATTCTTTATATAAGTTAGGGTTTCGTACAATACCTTTTTTTAGCGACACTTTTTTTGTTACTAAACTGTCACTAATCCTTCCTTGTAGGTACGAACCAACCACAAAAATATTAGGGTTTCTAGCCGTGTTCTTCATAACCTTTATCCTTCAAGGATCAATGAACTGCCATCACTAAAACTTTATGTTTTTATTTAATTAGCCTTTACAAAAACCCTAATCTTCTTCAAACCTGCTAATCACCAAAAATAAAAAACTTCTACCTTCTTCACTTCATAATCACGACATAAAATCACCTTGTAGATCCTAGATCAAGAGCCCAGTGGCTCTAATACTAATTGATAAAACCTAAAGATCGTTTAAGACTCGGATTATTTAGATCTAATCTAGGATTATAAACATCAAAGATAAACATTACACAGCGTAATAATAACAATAAGATCAATGATGTTTTCAAGGTTTTCTTTATTCATCACAGCCCCAAATGATTCTTGAGGCTAAACATTAACTAACTATTAGCTAAATAACTATTAACTAACTAACTACTGTGTACACACACACACACATTTACTAGACTCTCATTGGGAGAGGTCTATGTTTCTGGATGCACTATACCAGATGCCTAATACCCTTTATATATAGGGTTTACAAGAAAACCAAGAGTCCTAAGGAAGCTATCTTTGATATCTTTGACTTTTTAATGCATATCTTCATGGAAATCTTCTATCTTTTAATTCTTCCATATGTAGAATACCAAAGTGTCATATTAAGCCCTTCTATTTCATTCATCTTCATATAAGCACAGGTAGTTTTGTAATCATCAAATCTATAAACCCAACAGAATCAGAGTTATTTAGGTCCCAAACAACTTTAGAAATTTCATTTCTAGTAAGTCACATCACGACTTTCTTACAAATCTCATTTTTATAAAATGTATAAATTTTCACCAAGACACAATCCCTGATATTCGCGTTCCGTTCCTTCCAAGCCATCAATTGATCCTAAACCTGAGATACATGCTTAAAAACGTCAACAAAACGTTAAGTGAATTCATAGAGTTTACAATTAACAGTCAGAACGCATATTTGGTTCAACAAAAACAATTATAACATTGCTTGCAGAGAAAGTTATATCATGATTTCCACTAACATAAGCCCGTGTATCGAACCTTAACACATTTATCATTTAGGATAAAATACTGTCCGGGAAGTATGCCACCACTCCTAGTCTTAATACAAAATGTCTGTTACAGGGTGTTCACCATCAGATTCAGACCCCGGACAGGGTTGTCAAACCCAATAGATCTATTTAATCAATTCAGTGTATACCTCCTCGGTAATTAACTGTCACACAACAAAAGGCATATACTCATAGTGCGGAATCATATCGCGTATCAAAACACATCGCGTTCAATTTTCAAAACAACGTGTATCCCCTTCGCGGGTTATAAAACATTTAAAACAGTTTAAAAGCGAGGGTATGAACTCACCTTAATCGAAGCCGAAGATCAAATAACCGAAACAATCATGAACTACTCGACAACGTACTCGATCACGACCTATAGATCACGTCGCTCAAATATAATACACATAGGGTATGTTCAACAATGCATACATCACAACGACAAAATCACATCCATATACTTATAGGCATATATATACATATACATAAATACATGTGATGAGAAATCCACTAGCGCGTCTTAGATCCTAAACCCCATATAGTTGAGTTACGATCATTCTTTTACTTACATGTTTCGTTACTTTATAAAAAAAACTTTCTATTTTCAGAATTTTTCTATTTTTAGAAAGTTACTATTTTTGGAAAGTTACTATTTTTGGAAAGTTACCACTTTTAGTCAGTCTCGTCATCTAATCATATTTATAGAAATATTTATTTATCTCGTCGTACTTTTGACACCCAATTTGGTTATTAATTACTCGTATCAGAGTTATATTACGTATATTACAAAAGTTACTATTTTTAGACTTTCCATTTTTAGAACCGATCAAATGTGTTCAAAATATCCATTGATCTCAAATACTAACCTATACTATTTTATTAAGCAAATTAACCCTCTCGACATATTAGTGTTGACTAAAATCTTTGCTTGACCTTTATGTTGACTTCTCATATATATAATATATCTTTATTTATTTTCTACACCGCAACTAGTCTAGTTTATTCGTTTGAAAGCGTTATGTCTTAGGATTTACACGGTTGAAGCGAAACGTCATTTCGGACAACTTTCGTGTCGAAAGTGCTCAAACCTGACGTTCGAAATTCTGTCAGCTTTTATTATTTCCAAAATAGATGAATTTTCTAGCTTAAAGTGTATATCTTGTTTTCGCTCTAAAATATTCGTTTTTAGGAGTTACGAGTGTATAAATAAACTCTATTTTGATTTTGAAATCAAAACCAGTTTTTACAAAATCTCAGACCTCGAAATCCGTGTCCAGTTTTCTACCCAAATCTACGTGCTACAAAACGCGCCAAAATTCATTTTTGACCCAAAAATCGATTCATGACACATCTAAAATAGTCTATACATAATATTTAAATTACTCAATCACCCAATATCATTATCTAGCCTATTCGACGCAAGAACCCTCGGATTTCATCACATGCAATCACCAAGTATCGATCGAATCACAAAAATAAGAGTAACACTAGTATTAAAGATACTTACAAAGGTTAAGTAAGTAAGATCGGACCAAAAGACTTTCGTCTCGTCCCCTTTGTTCCTTAGCCGCGACTCAAACCACCAAAAACCAAGCCCAAATCAAAACCAAAATCTAACCAAACCAAGATTACTTCAAACCAAGACTCCTTTCTACTAGCATAAACCCTCTCATTTATTTAAAAGTCCAAACTTGCGCAAACCTTGTTGTATGTACCCTTTTTCACTTTAGATGATCATATTGACATCATCTAAACAATATTTGCTAGATGGAAAAATCAAATGATAAGGGTGTTTGTGTTTATGGATTTCATCGAGCACCAAGAGAAGATAAGAGACAAGAAAACAAGTCTCACTTGGCTCTAGCTTAATCTAAATCATCCTTAGATTGATGTTTAAAGAGATTTTAAGTATCAAAATATTTGATATATGATTTTTGTTGGTGTTGGGTATCGTCCAAAACCAAAGAGACAAGAGGGAAGAGGAGAAAATTTTTGAACTATGTGTTTTCTTATGTGTATATGAGAGGTTAACCAAACTTGGGAAGTTACATATAATCATTGTGCCTTGGAAATCAAACTTTGGGTTGTGTGTTTTGCTTACTTTAGTCGTCGGCTATTGAGGGCTAGAGGGGGAGGGAAATCATTTTCCTTTTTGTAAAATATATTTACTAGTAAAATTCTTGTAAACATTTTAATTTAAAGTGACACTTTAACATTAAATTTTAAGTATGCTTGATACTTTAAACAAAACGCGAATCTTGGCCAAGTCGAGGAACAAAGACGTCGTATTCCACGAAAAATATAATTTACAAAAATAAAACATTAACGGGGCGCGCCATGATTTATTATGATGTTAAAAACATTTAACAGTCGTGCGGTCTAACGTTGACTCGCGAAATGACCAAAAATAAAATTTTCACAAATTCATCCGTAATAAAATACGAAAATATTTATTTTCGACAATAAAAATTTTACTTGTCGACGTTCAATCATAGAAACTCATAAAATAATAATTATGACTTCGAATCCACGATCGTCGTACGCGTCGAAACTCTCGGGTTGTTACATATATATATTGGTGGAACTTTAGTTTTAGAAGCATCTCATGCATAGGAGTTATATGACTAGTACAAAAACCCTACCACTCAAAAAAATTTCACCCCAAAAATGCGAGGTTCACCTCTAGATCTTTAGGAAAAAAACATTCATCTTTAATGCTTATGAGAGTGTACCGATAGTAAATTAGATTCTAGAACCTGCTTTAGTGATGCATCGTGATACTACTATTGAGATCGCATTCGTGTGATTAGAATTTATTAAGTGCTAAGAGGCATTAGGATAACCCTTGTTTTTAGCCTGCGTTTGTTATAGTTATGATGATCTCATTGGTCATATAACTAACCCTACACCCTTGCTTCACACTCATTTGTAGTGCAAGATACCCCTAGTACATCCCTATGGGCCTATCCTTTTTGCAGTTTTCATGTTTTTCTGGTGGATTCTGGGTTATTATTGAAGAGCGTTGTTTACACCCAACTTAAATGTTACACCCAAATCGCCTTAGCCCCCTTTGTATGTACTCATTTTTAGTACATTATTATGAACATAATTGTTTAACCCTAGTTAATTGTTTGCTTAATTACATGGTTGCTAAGTTGAGTCATTTGTTAGTGTACACAGTTTTAGGACAACTAGGAATCATTGTAGTTTTTATTTTATAAAGAAATAGGGAAGAAAGTCAATTTATTACCCCCATACGTACTTAATGTACTGCATGTTTGTTGATCCAAAAACACCCCTTGACATTGCTCTGGAGAAAATTGCGATACCCTTATATCCCTAACAGCTCGATCTTTTTCTTGATTCTTTTCCAACCGACTTGTTATTTATTAATCATGTTTTTATTCTTTATAATCTAAACTTATGAATATCGATCAGGTTGTGTGGTTTAATGCTTGTTGAGATCGTTTTTTTAGGGTTTAGTAATTTCCTTTGTTTAATTGGCGAAACCCTAGGCGATACCGATCCTCCATAACCTCTAAGTCGATTTGAATATGATCATTTATATGTTAGGGTTTGAATTTATTTTTTGGGTTTTATTAAAATTGGTAGTTGGTTTCTTGTTCATTACTGATTGGTTATTCTCTACTACTGATTATGTGTTGTTTGGTTCTTGTGCTATCAAGATATATCTAAATCGATTGTTAGTTGGTTTGGGTTTCTAAACGATTATATTTAGGGTTCCTTTGTGGTTTTAGTGCTTACTTTGTGTAGGGTTTAAATGCATTAGGTATAGAACGAGGGTTTCTAAGTTAGAAGGGGAGTGGGTGATGCGGGTCTTGTAAAATCAAAAAGAGTTTTATAACTCCCTAGGCAGAGCACCTAACCGTTGTAGTGTAGTAAGGTAAGACTCAAGGGTTGTTATCGTTCTCTAGTGGAATAGGTTGGGAAGGCTCGAACAGAAACTAACAAAGGTCTAAGGGGTTGAGATAAGATTCTTTTTTGTATTTTTATGTTTTTATAAAAGCAGGTAAATATCATAGGTTGAGAGGTTGGTTTTGATTTTAATTAATTAAACTAAATATTAATTGATAGGTGTAAAATACACATATCCGTTAACACCAAAAATGACCTTAAATGACCAAAAATACAGTGAAAATGGCAAAGATATGTGTGTTTTTGTGTTTTGTGTATGCAGGTATGGATAAAGCAAAAATCACAAGGAAACGGTCAAAAACGGGCAAACACGGACACTAGAACGGAAGAGCGTGCAAGAGCCAGAAGCCAAAGTAAAAAAGTCAACCTTGGTCAACTCTCAGTCAACCAAAGTCAAAGTCAACACTAGAAGACAAAATCTTAAAAGTTCAAATCCAATCCCTCAAGTTTCAAAAGTTACACAAAAGGCCCTTAAGAACTAAATGGGCTTATTTTCCCTTATCTCTTACCCGGATCCAAAACCTTTAAATAAAACAAAGTCCAAAGCCCAAAAGCCCATTCCCTTACCCGGCCCAATAAACCTTAACCCTTAACCCTTAAATGATAAGTCCAGGGACTGGAATTGCCAAAAATGAAAGATGTATTATACTTGGGTTTTACTTGGCTTATGTTTCAAAAACAACAAGGACTTACTTTGCCATATCCCCAAAGTTATACCCCCTTTTACCCCCTCAGTTAAAATTGGGCGCGAAAAAACGTTGGGTACTATTCATCATCACCCTCGCCAATTAACCCCGGGTAAAACAAAGGGCAAACATTAATTAAGGGTTAAAGTCGACAATTCAAGGGAAGGAGTACAAGATGGCAGGGTCAAATTAGTCATCTCAAAGGCACTAATTGGCTCACCCAAGCAAGGAGGCCACGTGGAAGAGGGGAAGCACAAGAGGAAGTTGGGATTTGCATTGGAGTCACTCACAATGAAAGCACAAGAGCTTCACAACGGATTGCCACGCTGGCAATCCGTGTGAGTTCATTTGTGATCCAAGGGATGACAATAATGATCAAATGATTGGCATGATTGAATGGCTAAGATGAGAGGAGCGTCTAACAACCTCTAGCTCCTAGAAGGTTCCTTGCAGTGCTATAAATACCTCACACCTCTCACACACACCTCACCTAGTCTAGCTTTTCAATTTTAGTTTAAATTGTATTTTTAGCTTAAGCTTAAGTAGTGTAATGTTCAAGCTTATTGTAATTTCGTTTCTTTAAAGCATTGTAATCATTTTCAGTCCTTAATAAAATCCTTCAAGTTTTCTTAATCTGTTTGTCACTTGCAAGTTTTTACTACTCTCAAATTCATAAGCTAATGTGTCAAAAGCTTCTCATAAGCTCATCATAAGCTCATTCAAGTCTATAAGCTTGAATTTGAGTTTAAATAAGTCCTTAATTTACTTAAACTCTAAAATCAGAAATAAACCTTTGCTTATTGGACTTTTTGGACTTATGGAAGGGGATCCAATTATGGAAGGGATCCCATGGACTTTACTGGCTTATCCTAGGATAAGCCAGAGCTGTTGATAAGCTCTATAAGCACTTAGCTTCTGTTTAGCTGAAGCTTTAAGTAAGTTTTCTTTTAATTCCTTGTTCCTTTAAATTTTAGCTTAAAAAACTGCTTTATTGCTTATTAGTTTTAATGTGTGCTTAGTTGCTTAATAGCTTTACTTAACTGCTTATCTAGTTGCTTATCTGTGTTTAATTTTGCTTATTAGTCATCAATTTTAATCTGTTCTTAGCTTTATAGATTTAGATCTTAGTTTTTCAAAATTTAGTCTAAAAATCTCAAAAACCAAAAAATATAGTTAGCATAAGTTGTAGATTAGTGTTTCTAGCTTAATAAATTGTTAAAATCTGTTTGTTAAGCTTGTAATAAGCTTATTATTATCTGGTTATAAGTTTTCAAACATTAGTTTTCAATTCATAAGCTAAAATAAAATCTGTCAAATGTATAAAGGGGTGTTTGGATTATTGCACTTTGACCTCTAAAAGTCAAAGTGACTTGTGCTCATTGCTTGAGATAGTTTCATGATCATTTAAAATCAGTAGAAAAGGAGTTTTCAGAAGTTAGTTTACAAAATTGAAGAAGTTAAGGCCAAAATTCTTAGTGCCAGCACCAGGGTAGTTTGTTGCTTATCTGTTGATTGCTATAATTTGACTCAAGCTCTTTTAAGCTTGATACTTGTTGGTATTAGGTTTGTTTACACTCTTTGAGTGGATTTTATGCAGTAGAAGCCACCTTGGTCTACTGCATTTGTTCCTTGTCCTTTTGATTAGTTGCATAAGCAGTAGTAACCTCAGTTACTACTGCTGACTTTTTGGCTTCATTTAGGCTAGTAATTTTAGGATTTAAGGTCTTAAATTCAGTAGGCTTTTAGTTAAAACATAGCTTAATATAGTTTTAGACTTATTTTCAAAATTCTAGCTTAATATCTTAGGTACATTTTCTCTTAAAGTTCATAAAAAATCCAAAAAGACCAAAAACAGTAGGAAGTAAAAGTAGTTTTTTAAATTTTGATTTCTAGCTTTAGGTGTTTGTTTTTATGGTCTATATTAGTAGTTAATAAGTAGATAGATAAGTTTTCAAAAGCTCAAATTCAGTTCTAGCTTATAGTGCTTTTTAGCTTGTTAAGTTTTTGAATGTATTGTGCTTATTTCTGAGTTTGCAGGTTTAATCCTTAGATTCAGTTAGGATTAAGTGTTAGAGAGAAGAGTAGCTTATTAAAACTAGTTAGTAGACATCTTAAGGATTCTAAAATAGTTTGTGGTTTGTAATTTGATTTTAATTTGAGCTTTGTGCAAGTGTTTAAATGGAAACAAGCAATTTTGAGCTTAAAAGCTCACTTACTGCATCAGCTTATTTCACAAGCTCTTTTAGAGCTTAATATTGGTTTTCAGCTTATACTCCTTTCATTAAAGTTGTTCAAAAAAGTGAGTTTTATAAGTTCCAGCTTTTGGTTTTGAAAAATTAAAAAAAAAATCAAAAAGGGTGTTGCCAGACCATGAACCCGTGACCTTCCACTCAAATGCTCAACGTGTTAACCAACTTGCTTCAATAGCTCATCCATCATCCTTTCCTTTCATTTAATACTTGTACTTGTTTTTCTTTCCCTTTTTAATTATAAGTCGTAGCTTATTATAGCTTATTTAGGACTTATTTGTTAAGCTGTCTTTTTCTTTTTAATTTTCCTTTAAACTTTGTTAGGTTTAGGATTTTCCCTGAATTTTTCATAATTTTCTATTAAGTAGATTATTTTTAATCATTTTTCTTAGGGTTTTAAGTTCGAAAAATCATAAAAAATAGAAGAATAACTTTTAAAAATACAAAAAATAGTTTTTAGCATTAGATTAAATACTTCTAGGTTTACATTCAGAAAAATCATTTTCAACACTGTTAAATTTTAGTTTTCATTTTTGAGCTTTTATTTTTAATTTTAAAAATAGGATTTTAATTTTAAGAATAGTTAAAAATAGTTTTCTTAGTTTTTATAATATTTTAGACTTTTCTAAGTTTAAGAATCATTTTTTAGAATTTTTAGGACTTAATTTGCTTTTTTCTAGGATTTAAATAGATTTAATTAGTTTTTAATTCATAAAAATTAAAAAAATAATCAAAAAATTATAATTCCTTTTTCTAAAATTATATTTTGTCTTATTTTAGATTTAGAAATTTAGTTTGCATTTTTAAGAGTTAGTTTTGCTTAATTTGCTTTATTGTCGCGTTTTATTTGCTCCCGTTAATTGCTAGTGTTTAATTGTTTTTAATTGCTTTTGTGTTCTTATTTTAATTGTTGCTTTTAATTGGTAGATATAGATAATCAAATCAATCTTTGTTAACATTCAAATTCATTGTCTATTTAGTAGTTCTAGAAATCAAAATTTATCTTTGCTTCTTTTTCAATTCATTTCCAATACTAAAGCGTGCGTAATCATTTAACAATAAGTCGTTGAGGGCAGGTAGAATCCGGGAAAGCATACTTCCCGGTCAAATATACGTATTATATTATATTATATATATTCTGAAGAATTTCCTTTTTACCTTTGTCCTCAAGGGTGAATTGGGAATTTATCATCGTATTATATATATTATTTTACGTGTGTTAAAATTGACGACATCAGTTTTGGCGCCGCACTGACGGGGATTGTGATTTAGATTCTTAGTTTGTAGTTTGTTGATTGATTTGAAGTCCTTTCATTTTTGAAAGTTTTGTTTTGTTAACAAAATATATTTATATAAAATATAAAAGTATAATAAAGTAAGAAACATATTTTCCTTTTTGTTTAGTATAATTAGCATGTTAAAAAAAATTCAAAAAATTTCTTTTCTCTTTTCAATTAAAAAATAAAACAATGTTGGTAAATGAACCTAACAAATAATACCTTAATTGGAGGGTATTATCCATTTTGTAAGTTCCCAACTCGAATCAAAGTAATAAAAAACTTGGCATTTGTGTCATTTACGTAACCTCGGCTCACCTTAAGAAGGTTTTTTTTAAAAAGTTGTTAAGAGCTACGTGAAGGTTAAATTTGACTTATTTGGTTTAACGTTTTCTTCCTCGTTGTAACCGTTAATTTAGTTTTTTTTTTTAATATAATATATATAAAAAAATTAGTTTAAATTTTCTTTTTTACTTTGTGCATGTGCACTCTGTTCTCAAACCCGTCAAACGTAACCGTCAACAACAAGCCCAATGGCTATTTGTTCAACCAGTTCTTTTTGAAGATCCTTTTGTTTAATCCTCATTATTTACAATGGCTGATAACCGGTCAATGGCGCAATTGCTCCAAGCACCTAAACGAGGGTTACGGAGGATGCAATTGTAATTCCCAGAAATCTGATTAACTTGAGTTAAAGCATGGCGTTTGATCTATTTTGTTTCAAAACAAACAGTTTTTTGGACATGATTAACGATGATCCACATGCTAACATCGTTATTTGCAATTTTATTACTTCATCAATGAGTTTACCGGGATATCCCAAGACGGCAATTTAGCTTATGCTTTTTACCGTTTTCTCTTAAAGGGTTCAGCCCGAAAATTTGGCTTGAAAAAGAACCTCCTCACTTCAATTTTGACTCTGGGATGATTATTGTTTCAAAATTTCATTAATCAATTCTTTCTCCTTTCAAAAATGACCAAATCTTCGTAACGAAATCTCGAATTTCAACAAAGTTTTGACGAATACGTTTTATAGGCTTGGGATAGATTTAATGACCTTCTTCGAGCTCGCCCGCTCAAGGATTTTCAGAAACTATATCAATTGGAGAATTTTACATGCTTTGAATTGCTAATGATCAAGATTCGTTGAATTTGCGCAGGTGGAAGGAAACTTTTTGGTTAAGATGCCTCGGTATGCTTGAGAATTATTGAAAAGTAAAATCAAGGTTCGTAATTCACCGAAAAAAACCCCAAGGCAAGTCGTTGCCAATGTGAGTTCGAATTCATATACTCAGGAATTTCTCCTGATGTGTTGCTCTTACAAACGAAAAGTCTTGAACTTATGAATTTGATGTAGATATGCTTATCGACAAACATAAATCCAAGCTCCCGCAACATTTAAAAGCGTCGAGCAGAGTTGGGTTACTTGTGGAGGTGTCACCTCTTTTTAAATATTGTCCAGCCACAGATGGCAATGATTTTTAAAGGACAACAATCATGAGTATGTTTAACAAGCTTGCTGCCAGCAAATTTTAATTATGGGAATACCTCAATTCCTAGACTCCGGTTGTTGCAAACCAAATCCGACATACTGGTGTTCCTCGATTCAAAGCCAATCAAAAAAGTTTCAATCCAAATTCAGGAATTATTTCAACATAAAATAGAGGATTCCATTTTCAAATCAGAATAGTTTCTTACTTACCTAGGAAAAAGTTTACATCCTTATACGATAATCAGCCACCAGTTTATCAAGTCATACGCAGCAAAATGCAACAAGGAGTTTCAAAAGACCGTTTCTCGTGAATTATGTAAAGGCTATGATGCGGTGTATAGGAATATGCAAAATTCAGGCCAAGGTTTACAATAACAGATGAAAAATTTAACGAAATAAATGTTTCTTAGTGCATTATCTTACACACAAAGATTTCGTCTTCGATTTCAGGAACTATTCCATGTCCAAACCGTTACTAAACCCTCGTTGTGCATGTTAATGCATTCTCCAACGATAGTAGGTTAATTCGGTGAAGGGACCTTCGAAACCCCTCTTGTTCCTAATTCCGTTGTCTTCTATTTCTCCATAAGGTATGCCCAACAATAAACCAGTAAGATGGCTTGGCATATAAGTGCAAACCAAGTTTAGAAGTATCCACAAGGCCCACTCCAGTGAAGAAGGTCCATTTTCATTAAAATCCCAAAACATAAGCAAGGAAAACGTTAATGGTTGAAATTCAAGTTCTTAATTCTCCAAGTACCTAATTCGTATCAATCTAAAACGTCCATATCCGAGAGTGAGATGAAAGTGAGAGAAGAGATTGATTTTAACCAAGGGGCTCATACATGTAGGTCTTAAATCTGTTTATCAACTCCATTAGGATTGGTTTGTAAGATGCTCTCGTCTCCGAAATGCCAAAGTTCAACAAATGGTTAAGCTCGTTGCTAAGGAACAAAGAGAAACTTGAAGTAAATCGCCATTACAACCGTGAATGTTGAATGTTCTGCTATCATCATGAACAAAGTTCCCGAGAAGCTCGAAGATCCGGAATTTGTCTTTTATCCCACATGTGCTTTACAAGATATCAATAAGACTAGTGCTTTTGCAATTCCGGGAGCTAGCATAAATCTTTTACCTCTTTCTATCTACAAGCAAAATTGGGATTGGGACTTTGACTCCTACTCTGAATGGCATTAACATTACATCCAAGTATTTCACACTCGAGATTGCCAAGCGTTCCTTTACGCACCCAATGCGGTTTATAGCAAGGATGTTATGTAGTTAGAGTTGTGGTTTTTTCATTTCTTGTGATTTTGTAATGGGTTAATTTTGTACCAGAACCTGAGTAGTACCTTTTATTTTAGAGGAGACCTTTCATTCGCAATGCATAAAGCTCTCATTGGATCTTATCAGGGAAAAATTAACTTTTAAGAGTAGGAAGCGCGATGAAATTGTCTTTTATGCTGAAATATCTAAGAAATCGCAAGTATAAGCATTTTGCTCTTGCTATTTTCGTCATTGATTTTTGAAAGATGAGCATTTAGTGGCAAGCACCACTAATCATTCCATTGCTCTTACTCCTAGTTCTTCTCCAGTAATGATAGTGATAACTCTTGAAGTAGTTCGCAACTTGACTCACTCTTCTTAAACAAGTGTTTCATTTCTCAAGTTTATTTAACATCTTTTGATTTTGATGTACAACTTCCACAATCTAGCAATTGTTATTTCCAATATTCTTTAAAGAGTTGGATGAAGATGTGTAATATCATGAACTCCAATGTTGCTGGGATTCCGATGAGGCTGTTTTACTTAACACACCTTTAGACTGATAAGGTTGAGGTGTTCCGATCCAATGGTCGATATGATTAGATTCAATGCTTTCTTCGGCCATGGAAAGTTTCTTAGTAATTTTGAGGAAGGTTATTTCGATTCAATAAACGGAGAACGTAATTTTCTGGAATCGGCTTAGTGATGATCACAACCCATATCTCGCTCCAACAGTCGAAGCATTTCCGATACATGAACCTGACAATAATAATACATCATTACTTTTTCTCCAAGGAGGTGACATTCTTCTCCATGAGTTACGCCGATGAAGTAATTACATTCTTCTGTCATGGATTGTAGAGTAGCATGAGGAATATCTTCGTCATATGACTTTGCTTTGTGAGATTTCAACTTCCTGGTCATAGGAAAATGTTCATGCTAATCAAAGTTCAATTATCGAATCTCTTCCCGTATCTCCTATCCCTGTTAAGGATAGTGAACCCGTTCAAGAAGAGATCAATATTTTCCTCGTTCTAGATGATTTAATTCCACCAGGTGTTGAGAATGATGATTCCAAAGATGATTGAATTCGCTATTATTATTATATACGATAAATACCTTAGATGGTTATCCTAACATTGATCTCAAGCTAACATCTTTTTTCTGTTCCTCCACGGAATGACCAGACGTTTGTTTAGGATTTTTTAAAGCCTATCGGCCATGAAGCATGATGTAGTTTTTAACCAGGAGAAATTGTTTTTATACCTAAAAATGTTGAAGATGTCAATTCTTCACATTTGTCATTTGGACTTTTCTGCCATTTTTTCACCTACCCCGTGGATTCATCTGTTTTTCTCTATCTTTGAAATTGAAGACCTCGGGTTTTTTGACATATGGCATCTATACTTTTCATTTTCTTTTTTTAAGCCAGTTCACATTTGCTTCTCCTATTAGGACAAATGACATGCAGGGATCCAAGTAAGCTATGTGACTCGATGAAACAAAAACAAGCGATGACGCTTCGTGGGAGCTCTCACACCATGCTTATCTTTTTTTCTCCTTTCTATTTTCTAATAAAATAATGTGTGGTGATGTGTTGAGGTAGCCTATTTTCGATTCTTTCGTTTTGTTGTTGTTTGTTGTGATTTTTTGTGAGGATTGAACCAAACTATTTGAACCTCTCGTGTTCGGGTTGTGTACCGGTTCACTCGAGCTTTTTTTCCGTTATCTTGCTATTAGTTTAGGGAAATCCGATATCCTTTCATAATTAGTCGATCACGTTTATCTCTTGCATAATTAATAAAAGGCTTAGATTTGCGTTGGAAACACGGTCCTTAAAAATTGAGGACAATAGTTTTGTTTAGTTTGGGGAGGGGAATCCTATCGATTGTTAATGTACATGCTTATTGTTCTGTTTTCCACGTAACCGTTTTCCCACAAAAAATAGCTAAAAATTTTAAACATTTTTAAGTTTTTATTTGTAGGGAAATAATATGAAAAAATGAAATAAAAATATTAAGTTGTTGAAAAAGTTAATAAGTGGTGAAGTCACGAAATGTAGGTTTTACTCGTTGGTGAGAATAAGAAGTTAATTTTTTGAAACTGATCGAAACATTGTTGTGTTCTAGCTTTCTCATTATAACATTAATGATGATAGTCTGTGCTAGTCTCATGTTGACTTTAAAACTTGCTAGACTTGAAATCATTAGTAAATGATGACTTGTGCTAATCTCAAGTAGAATGTTATAATATGCCGAGTTGGATTTTATCTAGGCTAAGTATTTCGCGATTCTCTTTATTAGAGATTTTATAATTGCAAAGAATAAGAACTGATAGTGTTGATTTCGAATTTAGGGATGCTAAACAAGGTTTATTGAGAATACTTTAAAGGCTTATAAAAATAAATGATGGTTTTTCTTACCCGAAGAGTTTCTAAAATGATTTAGTAATACGTGTTCTCTTTATTTTTACAAATTGATTTATATCTTAAAAAGTTTAATCAATTATTCAAAGAAAAAGCTCTTATCGATGATAATAGCTACTCATTTGTAAATAAGAATTTTTGGTTCAAGTTATACTTTGGTTTTTTCAAAACGAAAATTTTTCTATTTGCAAAAATATTATGTGGTAAATAAAAAGTTGCAAGGAATAAGACATGGAAAAAACAAATCTAGGTGGTTGAAATAAAAAGGATGCTTAGTTTATAAATCCTTCAGTGTTAATTAATAATATACATAACCTCCATCGCATTCAAAGTATTTAGGGCATTTGTCGAGTTCGCTCACCGAAGTTGACTTCGAAAGAAAAGGTGGATGATGTATATTTAGGTTCGGTTTATCATAATATGTACACGGGTGCTACTTGTAGGAGGCGTGGCTGATGTGACCGTTGAAAGAAAAAGTGATTACTGGTTTCATTGACTTATTTGTATAATTATAAAATTATATAAATTATAATGTTGCTTGTTAGAATTAATTGTAAAAGTTTCATTTTCTAAAACCAATAGTGTTCTTTTTGATCCAACTTTGCAAAAGTCTTACAAGGCTTTGCTTTTTAATCGAAAGTTTTTTGCGTCTCGATTTATTATTTTCAATGGGGTCTCAAAAGCCTTAGACCTTACCCGTGACGGTGGGATGCAGAGAAGTAAAGTCATTTTTATTGGGCAAGGGATCAACGATGTCTTAGCTAAGGAGGTTTTTGTTTTGCTTTTAGTTGGTGATCTTACTATGTTATTAACAATATTAGCATCAAAAAGGCCCCTTTGTGTATAGCTTAGTCGGATTTCAACATTATCTAATTATGTAGTTTTCAATAGTTTAAATTAATTTGTGCAAACACACAATTTATTTATGTAGTGTATGTCGGGGTTTCGAAAAATTCACAAGTTGTAATTATAAGTAGCCTTAGCATCTTAGCTCGTACTCTAAGGGGACTCCTTATTTTTAAGCTTAGTATGGGATAAGTGAAAGTCGTGAATGATGAAGTTATCTTTGAGACACTTATTCTGTGCTTTTTTCCATGAATCCTAAAATGTTAGCCCCCCCACCCCCCCCATCTAAGGTAATGGAAAACAATACATTATGTCAACACAAGAAAGAATAAGTTATAGTTTGGTAGTTAATTTTTAAGAAAAATCTTAAAAAAAGAGAATAACTGTTTTGAAAATAGGAAACTCGGGTGTTTTATAAACTTGTGACTTAGAAAACTCTTTCTCCGCAAAGAATTTACTTCTTCGTAAAGGATTTGGTTGGGGAGGGGTTTAGAGGTATTTGGTTATAGGCATGTATATTGCTTGAGGTCAAGCAACATTTAGTTTTTGGGAATTTGGACTAGGTGTTAAATTACACATATCGGTTAACACCAAAAATGACCTATATGCCAAAAATTAATGATATTAGCCAAAGATATGTGTCGTTTGTGTGTTTTGTGTATGCAGGTGATGGATTAAAGCAATAATTCACAAGGGTAAACAGGTCACAAAAACGGAACTTTGAGAATCTGAAGTAGCGTGCAAGAGCCGGAAGCAAAGTCAAAAAAAGTCAATCCTTTTGTCTACTCTCAGATACAAAGTCAACGAATAGTCCTAAACACTAGAAGACAAAATTCTTTAAAAGTTATATCCAATCCCCTCATGTTTCATAGTTTCCACAAAGGCCTTATGAACTAAATGGGTTTATTTTACATTATCTCATTTTCCTGGATCCAAAACCTTTTATAAAACAAAGTCCTAAGCCAAAGCCATTCCCTTACAGGCCTACAATATAATCCTTCAAACCTTAACCTTCAATGATGAAGTCCTAGGGACTGGAATTGCCAAAAATGAAAGATGTATTATACTTGGGTTTTACTTGTCTATATGTTTCAAACTACAAGGGACTTACTTTGCCATATCCCTAAAGTTATACCCCCTTTTACCCCCTTAGTTAAAATTGGGCTTGAAAAAAACGTTAGGTACTATTCATCATCACCCTCGCCAATTAACCCCGGGTAAAACAAAGGGCAAACATTAATTAAGGGTTAAAGTCGATAATTCAAGGGAAGGGTGAAGGAGAGTACTAGATGGAAGGGCCGAAATTTGTTCATCTATATTGGACTCTTCTTTGGTCAGCCCATATGCGAGGAGGCCTCGTTTGATGAGAGGGGAAGCACAAGAGGAAGTTGGGATTTGCATTGGTGTCACTCACAAAGAAAGCACAAGAGCTTCAAACGGATTGCCACGCTGGCAATCCGTATGAGTTCATTTGTGATCCAAGGGATGACAATAATGATCAAATGATTGGCATGATGGAATGGCTAAGATGAGAGGAGCGTCTAACAACCTCTAGCTCCTAGAAGGTTCCTTGCAGTGCTATAAATACCTCACACCTCTCACACACACGTTACGGAGTATAGACTTTTCAATTTTTGTTGAAATTGTATTTTTAGCTTAAGCTTAAGTAGTGTTAATGTTCACAGCTTTTTGTTAATTTCGTTTTCTTTAAAGCATTGTAAATCATTTTCAGTGCCTTAATAAAATACTTTTAGTTTTCTTAAATCTGTTTGTCACTTGACAGGTTTTTACGACTCTCAATTCATAAGCTAATGTGTCAATGCTTTATTCATAAAGCTCATATAATGCTCATTCAAGTTATAAGCTTGAATTCGTGTTCAATTTAGTACTAAATGTACTTAAACTCTAAAATCAGAAATTTAATCATTTGATTTATTGGACTTTTTGGTCTTATGGTTGGGGGATCCTATTATGGAATGGGAATTTCTCATAGCTTTTACTGGCTTATCCTTGGATAAGCCAGAGCTGTTGATAAGCTCTATAAGCACTTAGCTTCTGTTTAGCTGAAGCTTTAAGTAAGTTTGTCTATTAAATTCCGTGTTCTTTAAATTATTGCTTAAATAACTGCTTTATTGCTTATTAGTTTTACTTGCTGTGCTATAGTTGCTTTTTAGCTTTAATCTTAACGGATTATCTAGTTGCTTATCTATGTTTTTAGTTTGCTCAATTAGTCATCAATTTTATTCTGTTCGTTAGCTTTCATAGATTTAGTTCTTAGTGTTCATAAATTTTAGTCTAAAAATCTCAAAAAACAAAAAAATCATTTATAGTTTGGCAAAAGTTGTAGATTAGGGTTTCTAGGCTTAACAAATTGTTAAATATATGTTTGTTAATCATTGTAATAGCTTAGTATTATCTGGTTATAAGTTTTAAACATTAGTTTTAAATGCATAAAGCTTAAAGATAATATATGTCTAATTGTATATAGGGGGTTGTTTGGATTATTGCTCTTTGTACCTCCTAAAAGTCAAAGTCGACCGTGTGCTCATTGCTTTGAGATAGTTTCATGAACATTTACAAATCATATAGAATAGGACGTTTTCAGATTGTATGTTTACAAAATTGAAGAAGTTAAGGCCAAAATTCTTAGTGCCAGCACCAGGGTAGTTTGTTGCTTATCTGTTGATTGCTATAATTTGATTCAAGCTCTTTTAAGCTTGATACTATTGGATTTTAGGTTTGTTTACAACTATTTTGGAGTGGATTTTATCAGTAGTTGCCCTCCTTGGTCTACTACATTTGTTCCTTGTCCTTTTGATTAGTTGCATAAGCAGTAGTAACCTCAGTTACTACTGACTATTTAGCTTCATTTAGGCTAGTAATTTTAGGATTTAAGGTCTTAAATTCAGTAGGATTTTAGTTAAAACATAGCTTAATATAGTTTTAGACTTATTTTCAAAATTCTAGCTTAATATCTTAGGTACATTTTCTCTTAAAGTTCATAAAAATCCAAAAAGACCAAAAACAGTAGGAAGTAAAAGTAGTTTTTTTTAAAATTTTGATTTCTAGCTTTAGGTGTTTGTTTTTATGGTCTATATTAGTAGTTAATAAGTAGATAGGTATAGTTCTTCAAAAGATCAAAATGCAGTTCTAGCTTATAGTGCTTCTTTGCTTTGTTAAGATTTTGTAATGTATTGTGCTTATTCTGAGGTTTGCAGGTGTAATCATAGATTCAGTTGGATTAATTGTTAGAGAGAAGAGTTGCTTATTAAAACTAGTTAGTAGACATCTTAAGGATTTTAAAAAGTTTGTTGGTTCTGTAATTTGAGCTTCATTTGAGTTTTGTGCAAACTTTTAGTCCAACTTGTAAACATCCCCCTTTTTTTCTATATAGCAACGAAAGCTAATCTGAGGTATTACTTCATGGATACAACTTCTTAATCATAGAAAACAACTTTTAACTGAGTCTTTTTGGAAAATAATTTTAGTTATCATGCATTTTATTCAGAGTGTTTTTACCATAAATGGTGGTCCACAAAATCCTTAAAACTTTATGTTTGTTTGTTAACAGTTCTGCCATCTTCGTGTCCATGCCAGTCAGTGCCACAACTTGCTTCATTAGTGAGATATAAAATTGTTTAAAAGGGTCATCACAAAGGTTGAGTCGTGAAATGCATAGGTTTGAAATTATAATGAATACAAGTTATATGGGACTTATTGGCATTACTGAGATAATTATCTGGAGATCAATATTATGTATCGAGATAGTTTTATCATGGTAAACAGTTGTTTTTATATGGTTGATGCAAAGCACTATAATGGTATAATTGCAACGAATACCAATGATCCATGGAAAATCAGGGTTTAACATTTTTATTGTTACCTAAGCTCATGACATCAATACATTAGTTGGGAAATCACCGTAGTGATATTGGTTAGGGACTGATTCTCCCATGAAAGATTAATTTGACCTAAGGATACATATTAGGACAAATATCGTGCGTTTGCTACGCCTCAAAAGAATGGGTATACAAAACTGGGGAGCCCGTCTCCCCCAATAGATCTATTCACAATATGAGTTCTTACAATGCAAGTAATTTATCGATTCATGATATGGAATTAATGGCACTGGTAAGCTACTAGGCAATAATATATCTGGATAGCTTACATTATGGAAAACACTTGGAATTCTCATGGTTTGATATCAGCAGTATCAGGTTTTTATTAAAGTATTTCAAAAGATGAAAATATCGGGGTTATGATTCTATTTAAGCCTTTGAAATAGTAATCACATTATTCATGTGTATATAAAAAAAGTTTTGTGTTTTTCGTAACTAGCATGTATCCCCTCGCGGGTTTATAAACAATCAAAAGATTGAAAAGCGAGGCTATGAACTCACTTGGTAGGTAGATGTAATAAATATTCTAAAATGAAAGCTAACGACCTTAACACAATCTTAACCGGGGAATGTTGATATAGTAAAATGATAGTAAATAGCCACGTCACACAACCTGAGTAGTATATGTAAAGTTCTTAGGAAGATTGTTACTTAGAAACTTTGGTAAGAGTTAATGAGTTTGATTGTACGAGTTTGGAATCATTGTTTCAATGTTCCGGACCATCAATTAATTACAGTAAAGATGGCATTCAGTAAACGGATTAAGGTCTAGGGCACTTTAATTTGTAAAACCCAACAACTCTGTCAGAACGTAATACAAGATGAACTCCTTAATAGAAGCTCCCTAGTTTGTGATTACGATTATAATCGCGTTTTAGCGTTTTTATTCAATATCTGGAAAATGTTAAGCTATGAGTAAAATTTAAGCGTTACTTAAAGTTATGTTTTGTAATGTTTTTGGATATGATTTTATGCTTTTCATATATGTTACATTTTAGGACCCTAGGTTTGGAAACAATTGAAAATAGGTCTTGGAGTTGGCTTTTTTTTATGACTTTGGTCCTTTAATCTTTAAAAGATATACCAAGTAAACCTTGTACTTTGAAAAATTGAATAAAAGTTCCCTGGAGTTATAATCCTTTGATTAAATGACTACTTTTAGTCCTTTTAGTTATAAGTTTCTAATTTACGATATATACCCCTTGCATGGATTATAATTTACATAAACTTGTCCAAATTGCATGCATAGATTAGTTTAAAATTTCAATAGACATTTTTAAGTGTTAATTAACTAATTTTATTGAAGTTTAACGCAACACAAGGTTTAAAATAAACGATTCGTTAAGCTGGAAGCAAAAAAGGGGTCACTATTACTGTTTCAAAAACGTAAACGTCGTGGGATTTTAAGTTCATTTTCATTCATTATTCAATTAAGTAGTTATTTTTAACATTAGTTAGCAATTGCTATGATACGGATTATATAACATTATTTAAACATTATAACATTTGTTTTAAGAAAAACGCGGCAAATTAGGGTTTAGGGTGTACGGTTTTGGGGATCAAAACGGAAAATGAGAATGATGAATTGAGTTATGAATCTTTAAAAAAGTATATTTAGGATCATATGAACATTTATGAAGGTGTCATTAGCAGTTAGTATAAACATCAAAACCTGGGTTTGAGCTTCAATGATCAAAAATGGTGGTAATGTCGTTTCGGGTTGTATTTTCCACTACGTACGTCTTGGATTCCTTATTCCCGAGCTAATCAATTCTTCTAAAACCTTTGATTTGAATGATTATTTCTTTGATGATCCTAGGATATTATAGGATAAGAGAAAGGGTTGACTCACTTGGGTATAGTTTAGAGAGTTTATGGGGTGCAAATTGAATGGAATACATAAATGGTCCCTTTTTATAACTAGTTGAGACCAAGGAGGTTAAGTAACTCATAAGATCTGATGTGTGACACATAGGAGGCCTAGCGTAAGATGTTTTGAAGCTATAGAATGAGTTGTGAAGGCTAGGAAGCTAGTATGATGGTGTGCATACCCTAGATGGATGCCGCGGCTGTTGTGGTTTAAAAGAGACTCATGTGGCTTGATTTTTGACCAAGGAAAGGTATAAGGAGGTGGTTAAGCTGCTTAAGGGTTTCTAGAAGGATTTCATATAACTTATTTGCACATGGTTTGGTTTTAAATGGGTCAAAAATGATGATGAAGAGGTTCGGGTCTGTTTTAGGGTTCGACTAGGTTTTCACAAGTTTTCAAGCCTTTATTTCGTGTATAAATGATTTTAGGATTTCTTTATTTATTGTTAAATATATGTAGCAAGGTTGACTATAGGAGGATTAAAACAAATATTAGCATTTGGTTTGGGTTTTGTATAACGGAAGTAGAATTGAAGAAATGAGGTCACGGGTTTGATTAGGGCATGTTTAGGGTTTTCTTGACTTTCTTGGTTTATATTTTGCATACTCTTGATTAGGAATGATGGAATACAGATCCTAGAGCTTAAATAAAGTTAGTATATAAATGATTTTTTGATCGTTTGGTTTTAGTTAATTGGGTTGAAAATTGAACGAATGAATAAGTCGTAGCTTGGTATTAGGGTTCCATTAAGGCTTTTAGGGTTTTTTGCTTTGTAATTCTCGACACATTGTTGAAGCTAGGTGGTTAATGATGGTTAAATGTTTGTAAAACTTATTTTATGGGGTTTACAAGGAATCTTGGTTGCTTACTTGAGAATGACCATGGTCTGAAACGAGGTTAAAGGGGTAAAATCACAATTAGGGACAATTAGTTTTATTTCTGATTAGTTTATTGTAAATTGAAGTAGAATGATGAATGTTAATGGATTTTGATTTGAGAATGTTGTAAATTATGTTATTTATATCTTATTTAAGTTTTTTTTTTTTTTTTTTTTTATATTTTTCTATTTTTTTATTGGTTTATGATATACAATGGATAATATATGAACAACGAGTAATTGGTTAGAATACTCGCTCGGTTTTAGGGTTTAGGGTTTTGAATTTGGGTTTTTAAGTGTAAAAAGATGTATGAAAGTTTTATGTATAGTAGTAATTAGGGTTTTTAACATTGGATATTGAGTTTAGTAGCTTTTACACAAGTGGGTGGTTGAAGAAACTTGGAATGAAACACGGAGGTTAATTTTTTTTTTTATTTTTTTTTTATTTTATTTTTTTTTTTTTTTTTTTTATTTTTCTTTTTTTGTTTTTTTAAATTATTTTTTTTTTTTTTTTTTTTTATTTTTTTTTTTTCTTTATTTTTTTTTTTTTTTATTTTATTTTATTATTTAATTTTTTTTTTTAAAGGGTTGTACTTGTTTTTTTTTTTTGTAAAATGGCTATTTTAGATTTCATGCTTAATGGACGTGTTACATTGTGCTTTGGAAATCTTATTACTTGGCTTAGAGGGAGTTTATATTTCAAATGCGATGTTATGTTAATTTATATGTGCTTAGTAGCTTGTGCATTCACTTTAGATGTTAATATTTCATGAAATTAGGGTTTAGAGGAATCGTGATAACGGTTTTTAAAGCCGTTTAGATATTAGTTGTGAATGGGACATATTGGAATATGTACTTTGTAATAAGGATAATTATGATATTGACTTGAAATGTTATGATGTTGTTGGACATTTATGAAGACTGGGTTGTCATAGATAGGTAGCTGTGATGAGCTCGTTCTATTTAGTATGACTTACTTGAGAGTTTTTAAGTAAGATATAAGGCAAAAAATTTCCCCGTTACAATTGTGTTAATTGTAAATAGGTTTGAATTTTGATAAATTCTTGGGATTGTTATTTGTCTCCA
The DNA here is from genome assembly GCA_026074375.1 of Tanacetum coccineum. NCBI lineage: Eukaryota > Viridiplantae > Streptophyta > Magnoliopsida > Asterales > Asteraceae > Tanacetum > Tanacetum coccineum. Next base: position 34,967 of record BQNB010024878.1, read on the forward strand.
CCTCTTACAGATATCGCATCCAAAGTTGTGTTGAAAATTGTATAAGAATAGATGTAGGTATGGGGCATGATTTTAGGTTAGGATAATAAGGTTACAAGTCCAGTGTGTGAGGCTTTATATAATTATGTGTTATTCGACCTTAAAATATTATTTACTTCTTTTCACTAGTCTACTTATTTTCAAGACGACACCTCTTGAGACAGTCAATGAATTTTCCTGATTTTGATTAGATACCTGGTGTGAGATTGAATACGTTGCGCCAATCAGATATAAAGGAATCGGTATTCATTATCCTTTTTTAAGTCAACAATCAATTAGAATGCATATCACAAGTATTGTCAAATATTTCATACCTTAGTGGTATTGAAATCATTTGACATTGTAATAGATTATTGTTTGTTTCCTTGTTATTACGTTGCATGAATTTAACAACTGCCAATTTTTGTATTCCAGAGATCATGGAATGGTGTGATGTCATTGGGAAATGGTTTGTAAATTTGTTTATAGGTTGATATTCATGTGGAGATAAGATTGAAATGTTAAGATATGAAATTGAGGTAATAATGAGGTTGATTAAGGGATTGGTTGTATACAAATGGATTGTAAAGAATTGTTTGTTCGGATGTTATTTACTTAAGCATACTTATTTACTAATTTGTACTTAAAAAATAAAAGAAGCACCCAACTTGTTGTAACTGAGAATTTTATAAATTTCATTGTTCGGAGATTTATAATTTCCCCTTATTTCAATGACTGAAGACGTCCTAATGCATTTCAATAAGCATGATCATAAATAGTCTTACCCAAGCATAAAAAACATGATTTCAAGACGGTATTGTGTCGTAAAATGTTATGATCATGATTGGTTACATTTTTTGAGATGTTTGATTTGTTATCTCGTCCATATATCGAGGATGAAAATTTAGGTTTCATGAGGTTGATACTTAATAATTTGACCAAACGTTGTTGAGTTCAGATAAACAAGATGTAACAAGAAATTATCACTTTATTATTTCTGAATTAACTTTACATACGAACTTTACATACGAGAAAAAGAGTTAGAGTGATAATTTTTGTTTCATGTCTGTGATTTAGTTAAGATATAGAGTGATGTTGGAAAATAGATGTGGATATTTAGCACGAATTTGATCTTCTCGTTCCCATATAAATTTAGAGTTCCATCTTACTTTGACTATAGGGATGCATCTTCGTCTTAGTTGCTTGACTTCTCGATCCATAATCTCAACTGATTCTTCCATATAGTTAAGTTTGTCATCAAGCCAAATTTCTTTGGATATGTTGAGGGTTCGTCACATAAGCTTTTCTTAGAAATGTAAGAAGTAATGTTGTCTGTTTTTGATGAGCATTGACTTTTGGAATGCCCTTTCTTTCCACAGGCATGACAAGTTACAGACACTGATAGCAGGTTGCTTCTTGTGGCTGGTCCTTTGCTTCTGTAGTTTCTGGTCAGATGACCCACCTTGTTGCAATTTCGACACTTGACAGTGCAAACCCCTGTGTGATGCAGGGTGCATCTTGTACACAAAGGGAGGTTTCCATGGTATTTTTTTGGCAGGATAAGTCCTATCAGTTTCTTGTCTTCTATTCTGCTGGTGGTGGTAATTGTGGTTGTTGGAGTAGTGTTGTTATTGTTGGTAGTAGTGTTCCTTCTATCAAACTTTCGTTTTGTGGGACGTTGATTTATTTTCTCTTTTATTGTACTGGAGTTACGCTTGTCTGGGTGTTTTGTTAGTATTATAGTATTTGCTAAGTTAGCAGCTTTTGTGACTTTCCAAAGCATAATAGCAACATGTCAGCAACTAGTTACCGGTAGCATCATGAGTCATGGCGGGCTTGTGATACGTGTCAAAGACAAGGCAAAATTTCACAACGAGATGAGATGCCTCAAAACGCTATCCAAGTTTGTGAAATTTTCGATGTATGGGGTATCGATTTCATGGGACCATTTCCGTCTTCAAGAGGAAATAAATACATCCTCGTAGCCGTTGATTATCTTTCGAAATGGGTTGAAGCAAAGGCGCTCCCCACAAATGATGCTAGAGTTGTAGTGAAGTTTTTAAAATCTCTATTTGCCCGATTTGGAACACCTAGAGCTATAATAAGCGATCGTGGGACCCATTTTTGTAACGATCAGTTTACTAAAGTAATGTCTAAGTATGGAGTTACTCATCGTCTAGCTACCGCTTATCACCCTCAAACGAGCGGTCAAGTGGAGGTGTCCAATCGAGGTTTGAAACGTATTCTAGAAAGGACGGTTGGAGAAAACCGTGCCTCATGGTCTGACAAATTAGATGAAGCTTTGTGGGCATTTCGTACTGCTTTTAAGACACCGATTGGTTGTACGCCTTACAAGCTTGTTTATGGAAAGTCTTGCCATTTACCGATTGAGTTAGAGCATAAAGCATACTGGGCTTTGAAACATGCTAACTTTGATCTTAAAACCGCGGGTGATCACCGGAAGCTTCAACTTAATGAACTTAATGAGCTTCGTGATCAAGCTTACGAGAATTCTTTGATTTATAAAGAGAGGACGAAGAAGCTTCACGACTCAAAGATCAAAAACCGCATTTTCAATGTTGGTGATCGAGTTTTACTCTTTAACTCTCGTCGTCTATGATATTATCAGAGAAAGTTAAATCTCGTTGGTCATTACCTTTTATTTTTTTACCATCACAATGTTTTTCCATTACGGAAAAGTTGGAGTGATCACAACATGTTGGTCCAAAACTGTAAGGTGAATGGTCATCGTGTGAAGCATTACTTTGTAGGGTCTTGCACCAAAGGAAGTCAAGGAATTCCAACACTACTCCCTAAAGGACATGAATCAGGGGCATCGAGTAAAGCTATGTGACTTGGTTACCAAAAACAAAGAGCTTCGTGGGATGGCACCCCATGCTTATCCCTTTTTTCTTTTAGTTTCTAATATTGTGTGTGAGGAGGCTTGTTCTCTTTGTTTTTGTGTTGTTGTTTGTTAATTGTGATTGTTTACAAGTATGAACCTAACGTTCTGAAAGAATATATGTGTGCGGCTGTTGCGTTGTTTCCCGGATCACTCGAGCTTCCTAGCCTTTGTTTGAAATTTGTTTGGGGAAATCCGATATCCTTTCATCTTATCGATTCTGTTTATTCTTTGCAATAATTAATAAACGGCTTGATTTGCGTAGAGGACCCGCCTTTAAACATTTGAGGACAATGTTTCGTTTTAGTTTGGGGAGGGATTTATCGGATTTATGTTGCCTGCTTATTGTTTGTTTCTCAAGTAACCCGTTTTTTCCCACAAAAAATTAGCAAAAATTTCAAAAAATTTTAATTTTTACATTTGTAGAATTTAAGTGTCTTTGTCACACTTTTGACTTACTTGTTAGGTAAGAATGAAGAGAACATTTTGAACACGATTCAGCGTGTATGAGCTCTAGCTTGTTCCTACTTTTAGGCTAAGAATTCGCTTATGCTTGCGGAAGAACGAAAATGATAGAGTTAAGTATGAGTAGGATGCTAAACAAATATTATGTGGATTTTTTTAAGGGAGCTTGTATGTAAATTGTTGCTTTTTTCTCCCATAAGCTCTTAACAGATTTATTTTACGTAGCTGATTTTGAAGATTAAACTTAAATCAACAATTTTTATATAGCAAAAATTTTAGTCTTAGTTCAAATTTATACTTGAATTTTTCAAAAAGAAGTATTCTTTAAATAAGTTTAGTAAAAAAAATGATGATAAAATGATAAAAAATAAATAATAAAAGCTGTGGGTTGATAAAAGTTTACTACCTCTTGTCGGTCTACAATCCGATTGTAGGTAGTTCTTCTAAAGTAAGCCCATACTAAGTTTAATGATACCGAGTTGATATATGATTACTACATCTTGTCGGAGGCTTGTGGCCGATGTTATAAGCCTTCTAAAAGGTCGAGGGTTTACCAATTTCATTAATATTAGTTAATTAAAGTGTGAAAATAATAATTGATTTCTTTTTGTTAACTTTTCAAATATGCTTTTGCATCTTTGACTACGTTATTTATAAGACTATGTATATTTAGGAAGCCTGAGATTTTTGAAATCCTAGGTATCGTGTTGTCTTTACTAGTCTCTGTGGGGTGTCAAAAGCTGGTCACTTAGCCGTAAGGGGTTGGGATTGTGCGAGACGAAGTCGCACATGGGATGATCTCGCCTTTTTAAAATTCATTATTTATGTCTTAAAAAAGTAGCATAGCATGTTGCAAAAGTTGATCCATGGTTGAAATTCAAGATAGCCACACTCAATTAAGATATAAATAAAGTCGGGAGTAAAAAGTTCACAAGTTGAGATATGAGAGTGTATAGCATCTTTACTGATCATTTAGAGTGATGTTGTTTTAAGCTTCGATTGGGATAAGTGAAAGTTAGGAAAAGGGTGAAATTTTCCTTTTTGGGGAATTCTCGGATTCGAAATGCTTACTTGTTCTATGATCCCTAACAGTTATGTAAAAATAACGTAAAGTCAAAAAATTATCTCAGACGTATTTATTTTAAAAAAATGAAAAAAAGTTTTTAGAAAATATGGGAAATAGGGGTGTTTTATAACTTAGTGTTTTATTAGCTCTATCAACAATAAATCTTTGCTACTTTCAATGTGTTTAGTTTGAGGATGTTATAGAGGGGTATTTGTTATATGGCATATGTAAAAATTGCGTGAAGACACGCAATCGGTTTAGTTTAGGGAATTTTGGATATGACTGTGAAGAACACATTATCCATTTATTATCATATAGGACCTTAAAATAACCAAAAAAAACACATTGATATTGGCTAAAAATATGTCGTTATGTTTTTGTGTTTGTATGAGTGCAGGTATGGATAAAGCAAAAATCACAAGGAAACGGTCAAAAACGGGCAAACACGGACACGGGGAACGGAAGAGCACAAAAGAAGCCGGGGAATCAAGCCAAAGTCAAAAAGTCAAAGCTCTCAGTCAACTATGGGTCAACAAAAGTCAACCACAAAAAGACAAAACCCCAAAAAGTTCCAAATCAGTCCTTTAAGTTTTAGAAATTTACACAAATGGTCCTTGAAGTATAATGGGCCCTAAACCTATCAAAAACAACACCCGGATCCAAAGCCCAAATCAAAAGCCCAAAACCCTAAGCCCATAACACTTTTTATAAAAATCCAGGGGTAAATTGTGCCAACTCTGAAAGTTAATATACATTGAAAGTGAATTATATATGCACTTTTTAAAAGAGAGGGACTAAAGTTGCCATAAACCCAAAGTTTAAATCCTTTTACCCCTGACAGTTGAAATTGGGCGCGAAAATAAGTTTTTACTGTTCATCATCGTCCCAAACATGCCCTCTCCTCATATCAAAGGGCTTCTCAAAATTAATGGGTAAAAAGGACTATTCAAGGGTTCATTTACACGCTGGCAGAGTCACACATCATCAAGCTCACCTCATTGGTCTATTCCCACAAAGAGAGGACACGTTGGCATGATTAAAAACACAAGAGAGAAGGGGTTTTATGCTAGATACACTCACAATGAAAGCACAATGTCACAACCACGGATTGCCACGCTGGCAATCCGTGTGAGTTCATTTGTGATCCAACGGATGAGATCTTACATCCAATCATTGAAAGGATCCTAAGGCCAAGATTGAAGGAAGGGATAACAAACTTTGGGGCTAGAAGGTTCTTTGGCAGGCTATTTAAAGCCTTCACTCTCACACACACACACACACACACATGTAGATTTTAGCTTTTCAATTTTTAGTTTAAATTGTACTTTTAGCTTAAGCTTAATGTTTAGTTAATTTTTAGCTTAAATCCATTGTAATTTTCATTTCAGTAGTGTAATAAAGCTTTTAAGATTAATGAAATTGAGTTTTTTGTCCTAAGTCTCTACTTGCATTCATAAGCTTTCATTTATAAGTCACTATTACTCATAAGCTCTTATAAGCTCTCTCAAGTCTATAAGCTTGAGATTGAGCTTAATCAAGTCATTAATCATACTTAAATATCTAAAATCAGCTTAATAACTAAATACCTTGACTATTGGATTATAAGCTTTTGGAAGGGGATCCAAAGATGGAAGGGATCCCAAGGACTTTACCGGCTTATCCTTGGATAAGCCAGAGCTGTTGATAAGCTCTATAAGCACTTAGCTTCTGTTTAGCTGAAGCTTTAAGTAAGTTTTCTTTTAATTCCTTGTTCCTTTAAATTTTAGTTTTAAAAAAACTACTTTATTGCTTATTAGTTTTAATGTGTGCTTAGTTGCTTAATAGCTTTACTTAACTGCTTATCTAGTTTCTTATATGTGTTTAATTTTGCTTATTAGTCATCAATTTTAATCTGTTCTTAGCTTTATAGATTTAGATCTTAGTTTTTCAAAATTTAGTCTAAAAATCTCAAAAACCAAAAAATATAGTTAGCATAAGTTGTAGATTAGTGTTTCTAGCTTAATAAATTGTTAAAATCTGTTTGTTAAGCTTGTAATAAGCTTATTATTATCTGGTTATAAGTTTTCAAACATTAGTTTTCAATTCATAAGCTAAAATAAAATCTGTCAAATGTATAAAGGGGTGTTTGGATTATTGCACTTTGACCTCTAAAAGTCAAAGTGACTTGTGCTCATTGCTTGAGATAGTTTCATGATCATTTAAAATCAGTAGAAAAGGAGTTTTCAGAAGTTAGTTTACAAAATTGAAGAAGTTAAGGCCAAAATTCTTAGTGCCAGCACCAGGGTAGTTTGTTGCTTATCTGTTGATTGCTATAATTTGACTCAAGCTCTTTTAAGCTTGATACTTGTTGGTATTAGGTTTGTTTACACTCTTTGAGTGGATTTTATGCAGTAGAAGCCACCTTGGTCTACTGCATTTGTTCCTTGTCCTTTTGATTAGTTGCATAAGCAGTAGTAACCTCAGTTACTACTGCTGACTTTTTGGCTTCATTTAGGCTAGTAATTTTAGGATTTAAGGTCTTAAATTCAGTAGGCTTTTAGTTAAAACATAGCTTAATATAGTTTTAGACTTATTTTCAAAATTCTAGCTTAATATCTTAGGTACATTTTCTCTTAAAGTTCATAAAAAATCCAAAAAGACCAAAAACAGTAGGAAGTAAAAGTAGTTTTTTAAATTTTGATTTCTAGCTTTAGGTGTTTGTTTTTATGGTCTATATTAGTAGTTAATAAGTAGATAGATAAGTTTTCAAAAGCTCAAATTCAGTTCTAGCTTATAGTGCTTTTTAGCTTGTTAAGTTTTTGAATGTATTGTGCTTATTTCTGAGTTTGCAGGTTTAATCCTTAGATTCAGTTAGGATTAAGTGTTAGAGAGAAGAGTAGCTTATTAAAACTAGTTAGTAGACATCTTAAGGATTCTAAAACAGTTTTTGGTTTGTAATTTGAGCTTAATTTGAGTTTTGTGCAAACCTTTAAGTCCAAACAAGCATAAGTTAGCTCAAAACCTCACTTTCTGAGGTCAGTTCTTTTATAAGCTCTTTTAGAGCTTATTATTGGTTTTCAGCTTATACTCCTTTTATTAAAAGTGTTTAAAAAAGTGTCCTTAGTAGTTTTTAGCTTTTGGTTTTTAAAAATATAAAAAAGTGCAAAAAGGGGGGTTAGCCAGATTCGAACCAAGGACCTCACACTCACAACACCAACACCTTACCATCTCTGCTAGTGGGACAAGTCGTTTACTTCCTCTTTCATTTAATTAATAAAGGTTTTCTTATTTCCTTTTTAGTTTAATAAGCCGTAGCTTATTAGGCTTAATTTTGGGCTTATTTGTCTTGTACTTGTGCTGCACATGAGGGATTGCTCAAGCATAACCAGTTGGTTAGGCTTATTCAATTTCTTATGGGGCTTAATGATGTGTATCAACCTATTAGGAGTAATTTGTTGGCAAGAGATCCTTTACCTGATGTAAAGGATGCATTTGCTGTTGTGTCCAGAGAGGAGTCCCATAGGGGGCTTGCTCCTGGTAAAATAACTGCTAAGACTAATCCTGCTGCTTTTGTTGCTAAAACTAATAATGGTAACAATAATTTCAACAATAATAGAAGGGTTAATTCTAATAACAACAGTAATAGAGGACCTAATCCTAATCTGGTTTGCAAACATTATGGTTTAATTGGGCATACAATTGAAAGATGTTATGAGCTAAATGGTTATCCTGCTGGTTTTAAAAGAAATCTAAATCTGTCTAAGCAATCTGGTTTTGTGAAAACGTTTAATGGTAATAATGTAGATGCCTCTCAAAGTGGTTCTACTTCCTCTAGTTCTATGACTGCTAGTTTTACTAATGATCAGATGATGAAGCTTCTAAGTCTGATCAATGAGAAACCTGCTACTAATGTGTCTGGTGGTATGGCATGTAATATGCCTTGTTTTTTTAATAATTGTACCTATTTCAATTTTCATATTGATAAGTTTTTCTATGGTAAAACCAATGCTTATAATGTTACTCTTGGTTGGATTATTGATTCTGGTGCTAATCAGCATATGATTGTTTCTACTAAAAACATGTTTAATGTGGTTGATATTTCTAGTCTGCAATTGTCTGTTAGTCACCCTAATGGGACTATGGCTAAAATTACTACTATTGGGTTACCTTCATATTATTCGCGATCATTACAATAATGCGTGAAACGGGTAACATGTCATGCAACTTATATATGTTTTGAAAGGCTTTTTGTATAACTTGGTCATCTCCGGCAACACCCTCTATAAATGATTAACGTGGTTGACACTTAATTACATCTTTGGTCCTAAAATGCATGAACCATTTATGTAATTAACTCTACTTTAAATTTGAAGTAAAAATAACATCTTTACCTATCTATCTTTCAAAAAAAATGTCATCTCAAAGCACACTCTCCAAACATAAACTTAAAGACTTTATCTAATGAGAGGTGATTTGCACACTTTTTAAAATGATTGTGCCACTCAACTGTACAAGCAGATAAAACACACCGTAAACATAATACAACTATATAATGCATAAAGTTGAGTGTCTGAATTTTAAGAGTGTGCAAATCAATTCGCTTATTTAATATAGTAGTTTGATTTAACTTTTGTCCAATAGCTTAATTTATTCACATTACTTCATGAACATAAGGTTTTAAATGTTTGAAGCACGAATAGTAAGTCTCAAAATATGAAGTATTTATTCACATTACTTTCGATGCTTTGGTTTCCAAATATAGAGAAAAGTTGTGTTATATTTTTTGATTGTCTAAGATCCTATTCAATACAGGCAATCAATTTTCCTTAATGACTAATACATCTAAACGATAATATTCGTGGTAATATGCTTTTAAAGATCACATAACTTACTAGAGCATTTTGCATGCATAAGTCTTGCTTAACGAATTTGAACTATAATTTATTTTCGATCTAGTAACCTTAATGCAAATAACTCATATCTTTTTTTTAAAGCAAAGATATTTATATAAATATAAAATGAAAAGGCATCAAAGAACAACTAACCAACAGGCCTCCAAGACGGAGCACCAAACAAAAACAAAAGAGCTAAAAAGAAAACCAAAATGAAGAGCAAAAAACTACAATAACAACCGATCAAAACCGAAGCAAGCAAACACTTGAAATGAAGTTGTCATAAGGTAGTTAGGAAGAACGATGATGCCCCAATTATTGAAGAAAGGGTGTCAGATGATAAGGAAGAGGATGTGTCTGAGCCTAAAATTGAAAAGAAAATAGTTAGGCCTAGTATTGTTAAGAAAGAGTTTGTCAAATCTAAACAACAAGAAAATTCTACTAGGAAAACTGCTAAACAAGTTGAGCAACATAGGCAAAATACTTACAGTCCAAGAGGCAATCAACGAAATTGGAACAATATGATGTCTCAAAAACTAGGAAGCAATTTTGAGATGTTTAATAAGACCGGTTATGTATGTGGAAGCTTTGATCATCTGCAAGTTGATTGCAATTACCATCAAAAATTGTTTCAAAATCAAAGGATGGTAAAACCTGTTTGGAAAAGTGCTCAAAGGGTGAATCATCAAAACTTTGCCTAAAAGACTCACCCATGTGCTAAAATGAACTTAGTTCCAAGAGCAGTACTAATGAAGTCTGGTTTAGTATCAGTTAATATGGCTAGACAAGTTAAACTGCTCACAATCAAAAACAAAACAGTGAATGCTGCTATACCAAAGTCATATCTTATTCTAAAACAAAAAAACACATTCACGATAAGAGGCCTATTCATAAGAACACAGCATTCAAAAACAATAATATTGATCAAAGGGTTAATACTGTTAGTGGTAAAAAAATTAATACTGCTAGGCCAAAAGCAGTAGTTAATGCTGTTAAGGGAAATAGTTTTAATGCTATTAAGGCCTCAGCTTGTTGGGTTTAGAAACCAAAGACTAAAGTTTTAGACCATTTTCTTAACAGAACAGTGCATACAATCCCACCCCAAAAGAAGTTTGATTATATAATGCACAAGTATGAATCCAAGTCAGTGATGCTTGGTCCCCAAAAGAAACTGTTTTTCTTATCTAATGTGCAGGGCAGTCATATATTGATTTACAAGATACAGGATTTGATTCATAGTGGAATGCTCAAGGCCATGACAAGGAACATTCCTATCTTACCAAACTATGAAGCGATTGATGGAGGATCGTGTTGCTTTTTGAGGGGGGGGGAAAAAGGAAAAAAAAAAAAAAAAAGAAAGTGGGGGGGGGAAATGGGAACCCTAAAGGAGGGAAAATTACAGGAAAAGGTACATAGTCTAATGGTTTTCAGGTACAAAATGCAAGTGGAGATGCAATGTCAAAAAGCTAGAAATGGAGCACAAACTTGTCAAAATTTACATTTTGATACCGTTATGACTACTAAAAAAAGATCCACCATATTCCCAAAACCAGAAAGAGTTCTCATAGATGATGGATCCAAACCTCAAGTGATGAGGAAAAGAAGGTTGAGAATATCCCAAGAAAAGATAGTGAATGTAATGATCAAGAGAAGGAAGATAATGTTAACAACACTAACACTGTTAATGTTGTAGGCACAAACAAGGTTAATGCTGTTGGTGGAAAAACAAGCATTGAACTTCCATTTGATCCAAATAGGCTTGCTTTAGAAGATTATAGCATATTTGACATCTCAAGAGATGATGAAGATGATGGTGAAAAGGCTGACATGAACAATTTGGATACAACAATCCAAGTGAGTCCTATTCTAACTACAAGAATTTATAAAGATCATCCTCTTGAACAAGTTATTGGAGATTTGCAATAAGCTACACAAACAAGAAAGATGTCAAAAAATTTGAAGGAACATGGGTTTGTTAGTACTATTCAACAAAGAACAAACCATAAAGACCTTCAAAACTGCTTGTTTACTTGCTTTTTATCATAGAAAACTAAAAGGTATTCATGTATTGATGGATCCAAGCTGGATAGAGCTATACAGGAAGATCTTATACAATTCTAGTACACGAAAGTTTAACTTTAGTGATTTTTACTACTAAATGGAAAAAGGGCTATAGGCACTAAGTGGGTTTTCAAGAATAAAAAGGATGAAAGGGGAATTGTGATAAGAAATAAAGCAAGATTGGTTGCTCAAGGGTACACACAAGAAGAAAGGATTGACTATGATGAAGTCTTTGCCTAGTTTGCAAGAATTGAAGCAATTAGGCTATTTTAGCTTATGCCATCATTTACAAGATTTTTTGATGTACCAAATGAATGAAAAAGGTACTTTTCTCTATGGAAGATGAAGAAGAGGTTATGTATGTTCAACCACCAGGATTTGATGATCGAAACTTTCCTGATAGAGTATACAAGGTTAAAAAAGCACTGTATGGACTACATCACCTAGAGCTTGGTATGAAACCTTGTCAACATATCTGTTGGACCATAGGTTTTAAAGTGGGAAAATTGATAAGACCTTATTCATCAAAAGGCATAAAGGTGATATTTTGCTGCTGTTAAGTTTATGTGGGATGACATCATCTTTGTTCAACTTAGAAGGAGCAAGCAATGCATTGAGAAGTTGATGCATGGAGAAATTTCAGATGAGTTAATGTTGGAAGAACTTATATTTCTTCTTAGGGATTACAAGTGCAGCAGAAGAAGGATGGCATATTTATTAGTCAAGATAAATATGTTGTTGAAATTTTAAAGAAATTTGGGTTTATAGAAGTCAAGACTGCACGCACACCAATGGAAACTCAAAAGCCTCTGCTCAAGAATGAAGATGGTGAAGAAGTGGAGGTTTATATGTATAGGTCAATGATTGGTTCATTGATGTATCTTACATCTTCAAGACCTGACTTCATGTTTGCAGTGTGTGTCTGTGCTAGATACCAAGTCAATCTAAAGGTTTCACATCTTTATGCTGTGAAAAGGATTTTTAGATACTTAAAAGGTCAACCAAAATTAGGCCTTTGGTATCCAAAAGATTCTCCTTTTGATTTGGTAGCATACACTGATAGTGATTATGCTAGAGCAAGCTTGGATAGGAAGTCTACAACAAGAGGTTGTCAATTCCTTAGATGTAGATTAATATCACGGCAGTGCAAGAAACAGACAGTGGTTGAAAATTCTACAACAAAAGCTGAGTATGTGGCTGCTTTAAGTTGCTGTGGACAAGTGCTTTGGATTCAGAATCAACTACTTGATTATGGGTATATTTTTATGCATACCAAGATATTTATTGATAATAACAGTACTATTTGCATAAATAAAAAACATGTGAATTACTCTAAACTGTCTACTATGAAGTTCTGCTTAGCTACTAAATTTAATAAGTCTGTTAAACCCAAGTCTTATGTTGAGGCTGCTCAAGATAAGCATTGGGTTAAAGCTATGAATAATCAAATGGAAGCTTTGTTTAGAAACAACACATGGATTTTAACTGATTTACCTATTAACAAAAAGAATATTGGGTGTAAGTGGTTGTTTAAAATCAAATATAAGTCTTCTAGTGAAATAAAAAGGTATAAGGCTAGGTTTGTTGCTAAGGGGTTTAGTTAGATAGAGGATATCAACTATGAGAAAACATTTAGTCCAATTGTAAAAATGGTTACTGTTAGATGTATTATAAGTCTTGTTATGCATAATAAGTGGCCTTTGTTTTAACTTGATGTTAATAATGCTTTTTTATATGGGGATTTACATGAGGTTGTGTATATGGACTTGCCTTTTGGATATTATGATAAGTCTGAGACCAAAGTATGTAAGCTTGTTAAGTCCTTGCATGGACTTAAACAAGCACCAAGGCAATGGAATGAAAAATTAACTTGTGCTTTAAAGGAAAATAGTTATAAGCAAAGTATAGATGATTATCCATTGTTTGTTAAAAATCATAAGGGTGTTTTGGTATATGTAGATGACATTATTGTTACTGGTAACAATACTGAAGAGATTGAAAAAATTAAATTGCTTTTGGTATCTAAATTTCTAATAAAGGATTTAGGAACTTTAAAATATTTTCTGGGTATTAAGGTTTTAAAAACAAGAATAGTTTATGTTTGTCTCAAATAAAATATTATCTTAAGTTTGTATGTGATTATTGATTACTTGCTTGCAAACCTGCTGCTACACCAATGCAACAGAATGTAATCTTGAGTCATGAGGAGTCTGAAAATGATAAGAAATAGAAATGTTTGACTGGATATCAAAATTTTTTTGGTAAATTGATTAGAAGACCAAAATATTATATGTTGTTCATTGTTTGTCTTGGCGCATGCATTCTCCCTTGCAATCTCATTTTACTGTTGGGCTAAGAGTGTTGAGGTATTTGAAAATGTCTCTTGGTGCATGCATTCAGTTTATCATGGGAATAGTCTTGGTTTGCATGCTTTTTCCGATGCATATTGGGCTAAGTGTTTGGCTACAAGGAAGTTTGTTTTAGGTTTTTATGTATATTTCTGTAGGAATTTAATCTCATAGAAGAGCAAGAAGCAAGCACTCATATCCAAGTCCTTAGCTGAGGCTAAATACAGATGCATGGCATCAACTACATGTAAAGTCATTTGGTTGACTCACTTGCTGAAGGACTTGGATATGGAGGGTTTGCTTCCAGTTCCATTGTATTTTGATATCACTTTTGCTATCTAAATTGCAACCAATCCTATGTTTCATGAGAAAACAAAACACTTTGATATTGATGTGCATTTGGTTAGAGAGAAAGTTGCTTTAGGTGTGATAAGTACTATAAAGGTAAATTTAGCTAAACAAGTGGCTGATATCTTTACTAAGAGTGTAAGTATTCCTCATCATAAGATGTTTTGTGATAAGTTGAACATAGTGGATATGTTTAAAGTATGAGTTTGAGCAGGGTGTTGAATTATTCAAGTTGACTTGTCAAACCCATGCTTTTGTAAGTTGGAGGTTAGTTACGTAAATATTTTGTTATTAGCTAACTTTTAGTTGGTTGTGTTAAGTTTATTTGTGCAGGGTTTTAACTGTAAAGTTGGATTCTATATAAGCTAAAGGATTGGCAGATCTAGGGTTTAGAACTTTCACATTATCTCTCTTATTCTCTTATCTCTCTCGTTTGTTAGTCTGGTTATTATTCGGTCTTTGATCATATAGTCTTGGTTGTTAGTATTGATAGGTTGAGAGTTGTAGTAAGGTTTATTTTACTTGAGATTCTTGTATTCATGTTGTGTTTCATCCATTGATTTGGGGATAACACTTGCCTTTTGTAATTGTTGGTAAGCACACATTTGTGGACGTATCATCTATAGCAGTAGTTGTAATAAAATAAGCACGTGGGGAGGTTGGCTGAGTGCAAATCTTGTGTTTGTGTGATTGGTGATTGATCTTTATAGTTTTTACAATCTTCATTTGAAACACTTGGCCATCTTTGAGATGAATCAAGAAAGACACTTGAACATTGCTCGTTTTTCCTTTTGTTTGTAGGACATGCTTTGATTCTTTGAAAGAGTTCTAAAGTATGACATGGGAGATGACTCATTATCTTAGTCAGACAATGGTGAGGAATGAGGAATGAATAAGGAGATGGTGCTCTTTTTCCTTTTCCCTTTTCGCTCTTCTTTGGGATGTCCAAAGAGTCCATGACTTGGTCATGAAGAGTAAAATTAGGTTCAATGAAGTTAGGCTGATTGGCAAGGACATATTTTGTTGGGATTAAAAGTCTTCTTGATGCTGTTAGAATTACTGCTGCTTAAGTTTATGTTAATATTGCTCTAATAAAGTTAGTGCTGCTCATGAACTTCAAAGAAAATAAACTAAGTAGTTACTACTGCTCGTACAAAAGTTAATGTTGCTAGTGAAAGTTACTACTGCTAGTACAAAGACTGCTTGAAGTTAATGCTGCTGAAGAGTTACTATTGCTCAAGAAAATATTCTAATTAGTTAGTACTGCTAGTGTTAAGTTAGTATTGTTTGTTAGTACTGCTTACTTGATATGTATTAGTTATTTATAGAAAAGATTTTATATACTTAGGAAAGTATTGTAAGCCGAGTAGGACTCCTTGGTGTATAAAAGGAGGTCCTAGGGCATAGAGATTGATGTACCAAACCAAAACCAAATCAATCTTAGTCGTATCTTTTATAGCTTCAAGGTCTTTGTAACCCTAATACTGTAAGAGTATTTGTATTATTATCATTAATAGTATTAGAGATTATTTGTTGAATTATATGTTCATTGAATTACTGTTTCATTGATAATTCTTCTTAATATTAAAGATTAGATTCCGCATAATCTTTAATACATTCAAACAAAGCTTTTACTATAGTTGTGTTAGATTTATCTAATATAACTAAACCTTAAACAAGCATAAGGAATTCGATCTATTGAAGTGGGATCAACAAGTGGTATCAGAGCTTGTTAAAAAGCTTTGAATAAGAAGAACCTATTTTTATACACAAGATCTTTTGCAAAAAGATATGGATCAAGATTCTGCATACATGGTGGCTGCATCCAAAGTTCCCATGCTCAAACCTGGTGAGTATGAGATCTGGAGGATAAGGATTGAACAATATATCCAAATGATAGACTATGCACTATGGAAAGTCATAGAAAATAGTGCAACCTTGCCAAAAACAACAACCGTGGAAGGTGTTGTGACAGTGATGCCTATTACAACTGCTGAAGAAAAGGCTCAAAAAAGATTAGAGGTGAAAGCTAGAAGTACTTTAATGATGGGCATTCCCAATGAACATCTAATAAAGTTTAATTCTATAAAGGATGCTAAGAAGTTGTTGGAAGCTATTAAAAAGAGATTTGGTGGGAATGCAGCTACTAAAAAGACTCAAAGGAATCTCTTAAAGCAGCAATATGAAAACTTCACTGCTCCAAGCTCAGAGATACTTGATCAAACTTTTGATAGGCTTCAAAAGCTTGTGAGTCAGATGCAGCTTTTGAATGAAAAGCTTTCACAAGAAGATGTTAATCAAAAGTTATTAAGAAGTTTGTCACCTGAGTGGAACACACATGCTGTTGTGTAGAGGAATAAAGCTGATTTGGATACAATGATCATGGATGATCTCTACAATAACCTCAAGGTGTATGAACCAGAAGTTAAAGGGATGTCTAGCTCAAGTTCATGCACACAGAACATGGCTTTTGTGTCCTCTTCAAATAACAACACTAGCAGCACTAATGAAGCAGTTAATACTGCTCATGGAGTTTCTACTGCTAGCACTCAAGTTAATGCTGCTAACTCTACAAATATTGATAACTTGAGTGATGCTGTTATTTGTGCATTTTTACTATGGTCAACCAATTCGTCCTCAACTTTGTACAGAGGACTTGCAACAATCCATCCAGATGACATGGAAAGAGATGGATTTGAGATGTGAAAAATGGACATGTTGACTATAGGGCTAGAAGGTATTTGAAGAATACAGGAAGAAGCTTATTGTTAATGCAATGAGACCATTGGTTTTGATAAGTCCAAATTGAAGTGTTACAACTGCCACAAGAAGGGACACTTTGCTAGGGAGTGCAGGGCTCTAAGAAATCAAGACTATAAGAACAAGGATAAGCTCTAGAAGAGTGTGTTGTGGAAATATTATATTCTACAGCTTTGGTGGTCATGTGCTGGTCTTGGTGGATATGACTTGGAGTTGTTAGCAGAGGAGGGTCTAATTGCACTCATGGCTTTCTTATTCTTTAAATTCTAACTCAGAGTGTATCCAATGATTCTATTTGTTCAAAATCTTGTTTGAAAAAATCTATTGAATCACTTAAATTCAAAACATGATCAACTATTAATAGATTTTAAAGAATCTGAGTTACTGGTTTTTAGGTTATAGACAGGTTAAAGGTCAGTTGGACAACTTGAAGTTTATAAAGCAAATGAGTCTATTTATTAACAGATATTAAGGGATTAAAAATTTGAAATTCATTTAGGAGAAATATCTTATTTGAGAGCTTAAGAGAAGCTTGATAAATAGATCAAAAAGAAAGCATGGCATTCAACTTAAGTTTTAAAGAAGATTTGTACAGGCATCTATAAGTTTTAAAAAGTCCCATAGAGTGTCAGGTGTTTACAATTGCATGAAAGGTTTAGTTATGAAAATTATAATGCAGTTCCACCTCCCTACACAGGAAATTTCATGCCTCCAACACCTGACTTGTCTTTTTTCTGGTTTAGATTAAGTTTGTAAATGAGTCTGTAGTTGCGAAACTGTAAAGCTTTGTCTAGGTAATGAAGAGCCTAAGGTAGTTAGCAAGAATGTTGTTTGCCCAATTATTGAGATTGGGTGTCAGTGATGAGGGAGAGGGATGTGTCTCAGCCTAAGTTGAAAAGAAAACTGTTATGGCTAGTTTGTTAGAAAGAGTTTGTCAAATCTAAACAACAAGAAAAAAACTACTAGGAAAACTATTAAACAAGTTGAGGCATCATATCCACACGAGTCAGTAAAACACTCACAGTCCAAGAGGCAATTAAAGAAATTAGAACAATATGATGTCTCAAAAACTAGGAAGCAATTTTGAGATGTTTAATAAGGCCTGTTATGTGTGTGGAAGCTTTGATCATTTGCAGAATGATTGCAATTACCATCAAAAACAGTTTCAAAATCATAGGATGGTAAAACCTGTTTGGAACAATTCTCAAAGGGTGAATCATCAAAACTTTGCTAAAAAGACTCACCCCTGTGCTAAAAAGAACATGGTTCCAAGAGCAGTACTAATGAAGTTCTTCCTCAACTCCCTACACACATCGGGTCCCTACAAATCTCTGGCTTAGTATCAATTAATACTGCTAGACAAAATATTTCTAAAACAGTAGTATCAGTTAATACTGCTCACTCAAAAACAACAGTGAATGCTGCTAGACCAATGTCATATCTTTCTAAAACAGCACATTCAACTATTAAGAGGCCCATTCATAAGAACACAACATTTAAAAACAGTAATATTAATCAAAGGGTTAATACTGTTAGGGATAAAAAATTTAATACTGCTAGGCCAAAAGCAGTAGTTAATGTTGTTAAGGGAAATAATCTTAATGCTGTTAAGGCCTCATCTTGTTGGGTTTAGAAACCAAAGCATAAAGTTTTAGACCTTGTTTCTAAACACAACAGTGCAACAATCACCCTAGAAAAGTTTGATTATATTGATGCACAAGGCAGATCCAAGTCAGTGATAGCTTAGGTCCCCAAAAGAAACTGATTTTCTTATCTAATGTGTAGGGCAATCCACAAATGGATTTACAGGACCAAGGAGTGGTTGATAGTGGATGCTCAAGGCACATGACAGGGAACATGCCCTATCTTACAAATAATTAAGAGATAGATGGAGGATATGTTGCTTTTGGAGGGAACCCCAAAGGAGGGAAAATCACAGGAAAAGGTACCATTAAAACTGGTAATCTAGATTTTGGAAATGTGTATTTTGTGAGAGAGTTAAAGTTTAATCTCTTTAGTGTCTCACAAATGTGTGATAAAAAGAATAGTGTTTTTTTAATGGCACTGAATGTATTGTTTTATCTCCAAACTTTAAGTTAATTGATGAAAGTCAAGTTTTACTTAGAGTTCCTAGAAAGAACAATATGTATAGTGTTGATTTAAAGAACATAGTTCCTAAAGGAGGTTTAACTTGCCTTTTTGCAAAAGCCACATCTGATGAATCTAAACTTTGGCATAGAAGGCTAGGTCACTTAAATTTAAAAACCATGAATAAATTGGTTAAAGGAAATCTTGTAAGAGGTTTACCTTCTAAACTTTTTAAAATTGATCAAACCTATGTTGCTTGTCAAAAGGGAAAGCAGCACAGAGCCTCTTGTAAGTTCAAAACAGAAAACTCAATCAGTCTTCCTTTACATTAGTTGCATATGGACTTGTTTGGTCCAACATTTGTAAAAAGCCTTATGAAGAAAATATAATGCCTAGTTGCCACAGATGATTACAGTAGTTTACATGGGTTTTATTTCTTGCTACTAAGGATGAGACTAGTGGCATTCTTAAGTCCTTTATAACTGGTATAGAAAATCTAGTAGATCACAAGGTTAAGGTGATTAGATGTGATAATAGGACTGAGTTCAAAAATAGAGAAATGAATCAGTTTTGTGAGATGAAAGGTATTTTGAGACAATTTAGTGTAGCTAGAACTCCTCAAAAAAATGGAGTTGCTGAGAGGAGGAATAGGACACTAATTGAGGTTGTTAGGACTATGCTAGCTAATTCTAAGTTGGCAACTACTTTTTAGGCAGAAGCAATTAATATTGCTTACTATTTGCAAAATAGAGTGTTAGTAGTTAAGCCTCATAACAAGACCCCATATGAACTTTTCATTGTAGAACACCAACTTTAAGTTTTATGAGACCATTTGGGTGTTCTGTTACTATTCTTAATACCATAGATCACTTAGGAAAATTTGATGCTAAGGCTGATGAAGGTTTCTTTATTGGATACTCTTTGAATAGTAAAGCCTTTAGAGTATTCAATAGTAGAACAAGGATAGTGGAAGAAAACTTGCATATTAGGTTTAGTGAGAGTACACCTAATGTTGTAGGTAGTGGACCAGATTGGCTATTTTATATTGATGCACTAACAAGAACAATGAATTATGAGCCAATTGTTGCAGGTACATAGTCTAATGATTTTGCAGGTACAAAAGCAAGTGATAATGCAGGTCAAGCTAGAAAGGAGACAGAACCTATCAAAGATTACATTTTGCTACCATTATGGACTGCTGATCCACAATATTCTCAAGATCTAAAGAGTTCTCATGATGATGGATCTAAACCTTCAAGTGATGAGGGAAAGAAGGTTGATGAAGATCCAAGAAAAGATAGTGAATGTAAAGATCAAGAGAATGATGATAATCTTAACACAAAATGATGTAAAGATCAAAAGATAATCTTAACAGCACTAACAATGTTAATACTGTTAGTTCAAATGTTAATGCTGCTAGCACAAATGAAGTTAATGTTGTTGGTAGAAAAACAAGCATTGAACTTACATTTGATCCAAATATGCCTGCTTTAAAAGATTATAGCATATTTGACTTCTCAATAGATGATGAAGATGATGGTGCAGAGGATGACATGAACAATTTGGATACAACAATCCAAGTAAGTCCTATTCCAACTATAAGAATTCATAAAGATCATCCTCTTGATCAAGTGATTGGAGATTTGCAATTAGCTACGCAAACAAGAAAGATGTCAAAGAATTTGAAGGAACATGGGTTTGTTAGTACTATTCAACAAAGAACAAACCATAAAGATCTTCAAAACTGCTTGTTTGCTTGCTTTTTATCACAGGAAGAACCCAAAAAGGTAATTCATGCATTAAAGGATCCAAGCTGGATAGAGGCTATGCAGGAAAAGCTTCTACAATTCAAGTTACAAGAAGTTTAGACTCTAGTATATTTACTAATGGAAAAAGGGCTATAAGGCACTAAGTGGGTTTTCAGAATAAAAAGGATGAAAGGGAATTGTGATATTAAAATAAAAGCAAGATGTTGCTCATGATACCATAGAGAAGAAGGGATTGACTATGATAAGTCTTTGCCCCTTGTATGTAAAATTGAAGCAATTAGGATATTTTTAGCTATGCATCATTTAAAGATTTTGTGGTGTATCAAATGGATGTAAAAAGTGCTTTTCTTTATAGGAAGATTGAAGAAGAGGTATATATATGTCAACCACCAGGATTTGAAGATCCAAACTTTTCTCATAGAGTATACAAGGTTGAAAAGCACTATATGGACTACATCAAGCTCCTAGAGCTTTGTATGAAACCTGTCCACCAAATCATTTAGACAATGGGTTTCAAAGAGGGAAAATTGACAAGAACTTATTCAACAAAAGGCACAAAGGTGATATTTTACTGGTCTAAGTTTATATGGATGATATCATCTTTGGTTCAACAAAGAAGGAGTTATGCTTTGCATTTGAGAAGTTAATGCATGAGAAATTTTAGATGAGTTCTATGGGAGAACTTAGATTCTTCTTGGGATTACAAGTGAAGCAGAAGAAGGATGACATATCTATTAGTCAAGATAAATATGTTGATGAAATTTTAAACAAATTTGGGTTTACAGAAGTCAAGACTGCAAGCACACCAATGGAAACTCAAAAGCCTCTGCTCAAGGATGAAGATGGTGAAGAAGTGATTGTTCAATATATATAGCTCAATGATTGTTCATGGAAGTAGCTTACATCTTCTTTAAGACCTAACATCCCCCCCCATGTTTTGAAGGTGTGCCTGTGCTAATACCAAGTCAAATCTAAAAAGTTTCAACATCTTTATGCTATTGAAAAGGAATTTTTAGGTACATTTAAAAGGTCAACCAAAATTAAGCCTTGGTATCTAAAATATTTTCCTTTGATTTGGTAGCAATACAGATAGTGATTATGCTCAGGAGCAAACTTGGATAGGAAGTCTACAACAGGAGGTTGTTAATTTCTTAGATGTAGATTAATATCATGGCAGTGTAAGAAACAGACAGTGGTTGCAAATTCCACAACAGAAGCTGAATATGTGGCTGCTTCAAGTTGCTGTAGACAAGTGCTTTGGATTCAGAATCAACTACTTGATTATGGGTACAAATTTATGCATACCAAAATCTTTATTGACAATAACAGTACTATTTGCATATTTAAAAATCCTGTTTTTCATTAAAAAAAACAAAGCATATATAGATCAGACATCATTTTATTAGAGATTGTAATGAAAAGAAATTGATTCAAATGGTCAAAATCCATACTGACAAGAATATTGCAGATTTGCTTACAAAAGCTTTTGATGTAAGTAGATTTCAATATTTGATTGTTAGTATCGGAATGATGAATATTTAAAGTCTTTTATCTCTTTATGTTTTTATAAAGTTTTAATTAGTACTGTTATTCATGTCATTAAAAGTTTCTGCTGTTAAGTATAATTAGTACTGCTGGTTTTACTTAATACTGCTGAGTTACTACTGTTAGTTATACTTAATACTGTTAGGTATAATTAATACTGTGATAATTATGAAAATTGCTATGGCTTGTGTTTTCTTGGTTTTTAGACTAACATTTTGCAAGAAAAGTAAAGAAAAGTGTTAAATTGATGATGGAAAAGTTGTTTAGAGTGGAATTAGAGTTAATGCTGGTGACTCAAAGTTAATGCTGCTAGGCATAACTTATTACTGCTGGGTGAAATTTAATGCTGTTGAGGGTATTTTCCATAAATACTTTGATTAAGGTTATCATCAATCATTTAATCATCTTTCAAATACTCTCTAACTGCAAACCCTAACTTAAATTTATCATCCATTATCAAAACCCAACACAAATGACGACCCTAAAGTTTGCTGATACTCATAATATGGTCGCATTTTTGTCTAAACCTACAGAAAGTGATGGGTTTGAACAAATTATGGATTTTTTGAATGCACACTCTATAAGGCATGCATTAACGATCAGTCCTACAATATACATTTCTTGTATCGAACAGTTCTGGTCTACTATCAAGGCCAAAACTATAAATGGGGAAGTAAAGTTGCATGCCCTAGTAGATGGCAAGAAGATAATCATCACTCAATCAGCTGTTAGAAGAGATCTTCAACTAGAAGATGCAGAAGGTGTTCGTTGTTTACCAAATTCTACCATCTTTGAACAACTTACACTGATGGATGAGAAAATTTTACAGAAGCTCACTTTTTATAAGCCATTCTTCTCTCCATAAAGGGAATTTCTAATTCATACTATTCTACAATGCCTAAGTTCAAAGACTACTGCATGGAATAAGTTTAGTAGTACTATGGCATCTGCAATTATCTGTTTGGCTACAAATCAGAAGTTTAACTTTTCAAAATACATTTTTGAAAGTATGATTAGAAACTTGGATAATGTGTCTGGGAAATTTTTGATGTATCCAAGGTTTGTACAAGTGTTTTTGGATCAACAACTTGATGGGCTGCCAAATCACAAGAGAATATATAATGCACCCTCTCACACTAAGAAGATTTTTGGAAATATAAGAAGGGTAGGCAAAGGTTTTTTTGGTAGAATAACACCTTTATTTCCAACAATGGTGGTACAAAACCAATCAGAATTGGGTAAAGGTTCAACAATTCCAACTGATCCCCATCACACACCCACCATTACTCAAACATCTACTCAACCTTAAAAGACACAAAAACCTAGGAAGCCTAAAAGAAAGGACACTCAGGTACCTCAGCCTAGTGATCCTATTGAAAATGTTGCAGATAAGGCTGTCCATAAGGAGTTGGGTGACAGTTTGGTGAGGGCTTCCACTACTACTTCTAGCTTAGTAGCAGAGCAGGACAGTAGTAACATAACTCAGACCCGATCCAAGGCAACACCTAATGAATCTAGTTCCTTATGAAATACTTCAGGTGGTGGTCCCAGGTGCCAAGAAACCATGGGGGAAACTATTGCTCAAACTAGGTTTGAGAATGTATCAAAACATTCCAATGATTCACTGCTCGCAAGAGGTAACACACTTCAAAGTGACGAGGATAGTGTTGGGAATAAATCGTCACAAGAGGTTAGTACTACTGAGATTATAACTAACAGTATTAACTAAGTTAGTACTGCTCGCACAAATTTAGTACTGCCAGTGTTAGTTTGTACTGCCAGAGAAGATTAATACTGCTAAAGGAAGTCAGAGATGCTAGAAGATAAGGATTGCCAGAAGATAAGGATTACTTAGAGATGAAGATTAGAAGATAATTATAGAATAGATTGTATCAGAATATTCTATAAGTTTATGTTTATCTTTAGTATATGTTGTAAGCCAACTAGGACTCCTTAGTCTATAAAAGGAGGCTTTAGGGCATTAGTTGAGATACAAGTTTTCATAGTTGTCAAGTCGATTTAGAAAAGCTTCAAGGTTGTAAACCCTAGTACTAGTGAAGAGTACTCGTATTATTTATCTAATAATATTGGAGCGTTTGGTTATATCTTTGTTCATTCAAAATTACTGTTCTATTCATTATACTTCTAGATATTAAGGTGTAGATTCCGCATACACTTTAGTATACATACAAAGTTTCTACAACAAGTTATTTTGGATTTATCCAAGGTAATTTAACCTTAGACAAGCTAAGGAATCGATCAAGGAGTGGGATCAACAAAAATCTTACGTGTTGTATTTTGGTATTAAACATTACCGTATAATCATCCTCGAATAAAATTAATTGAGAATACAGTCTCTCTCACCATGAGATTTATGTCTATGAATAGCTGCACTATACTACGTGTAATCTGATCACATAACTTTTCAGTTTTAGTCTTCTTATCAACCTAAAAACAACAAAGTAGAATTGAAATACTAAATAAACTTAAGAAAAAAGTTATATACGGGACATCAGTCAAATCTTAGTAGCTACATTTATGTGAAATTAGTCACAAAATGGCACTTCAGTGACATATAATAGCCGTATGAGTTAAGAAACAAAATATAAGTGGATCAGTTTTGAGAATACCTTTATTTCCAATAGCCATTTCCAATCATAGGTTAAAGTCAAAATCATATAAAGTTGTAAACAATAAGTGTTCAATTGGTTAGACGTAATGAGATGTTAAATGAATGGAATAAGCGACGTAATGGAATAAATGATGCAATGTAATAATTTGTTACCCTTATTAATAAGGTTTGGTTGGTATGATAGGACGAAATGTGATGCGGTTGTCGTAAGGGACTTCTACAAGAAGTTTTACAACTCCTTATGCAGAGTACCTAACCGTTATAGTAGTAGTATAGGCAAGACTCGGGAGTTTTTATCGTTCTCTAGAGGAATAGGTTGGGAAGGTTTGATCACGGTCTAACAAAATTCTAGGGGTTGAGAGGTTTGGTTGGTTTTAGCTATTAAACTAAATAATAAAC